>NDGM011089479.1:0-20220 GCA_002564305.1 Octomys mimax
GAACTCAGGTCTTTGTGCTTGCCAGGGAAGCGCTTATTCCACTGAGCCATCTCCCTGGCCCAAGATTTTTCTTTGAAAGATGTCCCTTTAACATCTACCTATGATCTCTACACTTGAGACTTAATTTTATTGGAGCTTTATCAAAATCAGAATGACAGAGTCAGATCCATTATTGTGGAATGTGAGGCAATCATCATTAATACTTGTGATAATTTTTATTTAATTATAAAAATATACCAAAATACTAGTAGGTTTATTTTTTTAATATTTACAATAGTTACCTAATAAAAAGTTATGTACACAATAATTGGTATTTGTTTAGAACTCCTAAAGATTAAAGAAGAATTTTCTAAAAAGTGTTTCTTCATATTACTGGAGCAATGTTATCAAGTTATTGATCTAGTACCCTTTGGTAACAAATTTAATGTGATCTGCAATATATGGATATTTGTTTATTTATAAATTGTACTTATGGGGGCTGGGGAGATGGTTCAATGGAATAAGTGCTTCCCTGGCAAGCACAAGGGCCTGAGTTCAATCCCCAGTTCCGCAAAAAAAATTAAAAATGAATAAATAAATAAATTGTACTTATGATGTACTTCATTATATGCTAAAACATAAAATATACATTGGGTGAGTTTGTTGTAACAAAAGTGGGCAATAACTTTACTCATACTCTCGAATTTCTTTTTAATATCTTCTTAGCACTATTAAAGATTATTAAATGACAGATGAAAAGATCTCACAAACAGAGAAAAAACGATCTTGGAAGTTTTTGTTCACTGGGTATGCATTATTTGTGCTATCTTTGATCTTCACTGATTTGCTTATTGCTTTGTTTGTTGCAAAAATGTTGGCACTTCTTGTGCATTCAGTAAGACTATCATTTGCTTAACAGAAGGATGGGTTTTCTGTGGGTTCTGGTAATATTGGCTATTATAAGGGCCTCAATCTGTTCTAGGTACTACAACAAAATATCAGAGAATGGTTAATTTATAAACAACTGTAAGAAATTTATTTCTTACAGTTCTGGTGGCTGGGAAACTCACAACCAAGGTTCCATCAGATGTGAGGTTTCTACTTGTGGGAACTTTTAGCTCAAAAGAGAACACCCTTGCAAGACCTTTTAGGAAAGTTATTTGGTGAAGGTGGAACAAGTGTTTAGAAGTTTCCAGCCTGTCACAGTAGGCCCACAGTGCTTCCATGCATAGGCAGCAGTTCAAGCAGGCCAAGAATTGGCGCCTAACACAAAGTACTCTCTTTCTATTATTGATAGAAAAAAATATAAATGGGAATTGATTCTTTGGGAGGTTTAGTGAGAAAGCTAAAGTGTCAATAGTTCCAGAACCAGACTTAGACTACCTATGGCTAGGAGATGCTCATTTTTCTTTTATTCTGCTTTTTTCTCACCTGCTGTCGTGTCAAGCTTAATATTTAGTTTCACTGTGGGATCTTCCTATTTGCTGAAGTGATTAAAGTGAAACTGCCACAAGATAGTAAAAATTAAAAACTATTGTAGTATTGTAAGAAAAGAATCAATTTATCCCAGAAGATCTCTAGCAAGATACTTTAGAACGAGACATGTGCACATTATACACAAGTCATGACAATGCAGTTCTGCCTCTACATCAGCAGCCAGTAAAGTTTTATCATGAGGGGCCAGATAGTAAATATTCTAAGCCTTGTAGGCCAGATGGTCCGTGTCACAACTCTTCCTACTATAGCATGAATGCAGCCTTGGTCAACCCAGAAATGAATGGACGTGGCTGCGTTCCAATGAAACTTTATTTGCAAAATGGAACTGAGCCACAGTTGGCCTCTAGGTCATAGTTTGCCAGCTCTGCTTTGGGGCAGAGAGCTATAGATACTACACAAGGCCAAGGAAAACACGTAATTAAGTTACAAAATTTTAATAAAATCAAATCTCTAAGAAGATCCTTTAAAAGCTATGAGTGAATTCATAGTGAAAAGTAATTGATTATTTATTATTTGTTTATTAGAGTAATAAACATTTGAAAAAGAATCAAAAAAAAACAAAGATATGTAAGCTTGGCTCTTTAATGTAACAAAATATTTTTCAGAATTTCCACCGATCTTTTCCCTGTAGCAATTTTATAGCACACATAATTATGATATATAATATACAGAGAAGTTTTAAGGGTGCTAAAATTAACATCATAACAGAAATATCTCCCTATAATAAAACACTTTTCATTAACATCATATGTAACGATTATGTAATATTGCAAGCCACACTTTAATCAGTCTTTCTTTAATTTCTAAGTAAGATTTGTTTTCCTTTTTTTTTTTTTTTGGCAGAACCGGGGAATGAACTCAGGCCTTTGCGCTTACCAGGGAAGCACTTATTCTACTGAGCCATTTCCCCAGCCCCTGTTTTCCATTTTTTAAGTAAATTACAGTAATATGTAAGAAATATCCAAGATCCAAAAATAAATATCCAAGATCCAAGCCTTCCATTTACATGTGAATTATGAACACCTCTTTAATCTACATATGTCCTATAAAATAAGCCCAAAGTGACAGCAAAGGAGTAGGAAAAACATAAATCCTAAAGCACAAAACCTAAGAGGAGGTGGCAGCAGACAAGAGACACCAACGGAAAGCGGGAAGGGGCGGGCAGCCTGCACCTGTGACTTCTCAGGAAGTTGTGACCTTCAGAGAAGGTTGAAAGGTGAGAAAGCCTGTTGGCTTCTCCTTCCCGTCCATGTTGTTAGGATTTCTGTTTCATTTTCTCACCCATTCCCTTATTTGTAAACGTATTCCTCATGCTTTCCCTAAGTTGTTGGCAACTACTTGAATAACCTGATTTAGAAGACACAAGATACAGATGTTGTCCACTTTTCTTTTACATTAGTTGGGAACACATCTGGCTGAAATGTGGTCGGACTGCACAAGAAAGGGAGAACTAATCGTATGGAAAGCTGCCAGGGATCACTACAGCTGTTCTCCCTTTTGGGTTGTCCTCCTGAGTCATCTAATACTCTTCACTTGTCGGCTCACCTTCCCTAGGACAATGTCTACTGGGGAAGGTATGACCACCAGGTGTTTGGGAAGGAAGGAGTAAAAGAAGGTAATTGCTACTGGTCTAGAGCCACCTGCCTGTGTGCATACCTCACTGCAGCAAGGCTTATACCCTAACCCTGCACAGCACCACACATCTGCCTCTCACACCCACGCAGAGGCCATGTCACTGCTGAATCTTGCCACAGAGGTGCGATGCTTCACTGAGCCCTGTAGAGGAGAGATACAAGAGCTCAGTTCAAAATGTTTTGTCCTCACCTCACCTCTTCATGACCCTGGGACCTTAAATTATTATTATTATTCTTGGGGGGGGGTACTGGGAATTGAACTCATAACCTCATGCTTGCCAGGCAAGTGCTGTGTCACTGAGCTATAGCCCTGGCCCAAACAGTACTAAATTTTGACTGACTTCCATTTGAGGGAAATATGAGTAAGAGACGTCATGAACCCACACATCCCTGTCATGTTCTGGTTTACATTTGCCTTACACTGACCAATGCTTCTGACTTTGCATAATACGAGAGTAATGAAAAACAGTAAATTAACCATGCATAGTTATTTTTGCATTTCCCTTCACTCGTTTCTAGCACTGTAGGATGGTAGCCTACCATTTCTTTAAAAGACATTTCAAAGAAATCTACAAAACAAATTTACCCAGAGCTAACCTTACAGGCTGTGCTAGAGGGTGGACAGGAGTGGGGAGAACAGGGTAATCCTTGACAGCTGAGCCCCGTATGGCAGCCCCCAAGGCATGACACACAAGGGACCCCTGAGCTCTGTCTGGAAAAATGACTGCTCCCAGGAAGATGACAACTACATTGCTGCCATTGCTTCCCTACTTTGTTTCCTCAAGGCACAATTCCTGAGTGGTTTTATCATAAAAATTATCTTTTTAGCAAATAACTAAAAGATTTTAAGTGTATGGTATTTTTGTTCTTATTCCCAAATGTTCAGTCATTTTAATATCATTTGCCTCTAAACTAACACTATTAAATATAGTTAAAGAGGGTTCCTTTCTCCATGATAGATGTAAGATTTATTAGAATAATTTATTGTTCCCCAAAGACAGCAATACATACATATTGCAGTTGTTGCAAATCACAGTTATCGCCCTCCCCAGTTTTTCCCTCGCTACCAAAGACTTGTTTGGCACAAACTTTAGCAACTTCTTTAAATGCACCGCCTGATGCACCTGTTTGGACTGCGGGTATCACTTGCATTTCTCCGGCACATTTTTATTCAGGATGTACTGAATTTCCAAGAGGTTCTTTGAGGGCTCTGAGACATCTGTACCAAGCAGTTTGCTTAAACCGACAAAAAATGCTGAAGCAAAAATCAAACTCTGGGGTATCAGTTTAACCATTCCTTTTCAAATGTGCTAGATTGATGGAACATGTCAGCCCTGGTACATTCCCCCTTGCTGTTCAGTGCTTAGGATAACTATTACAGCAACACTGACTGCACTCTAATGAAAGCTGTCACTGGAGTAGTGTGAGGACCATGACGGGCAAATAATACAAACAATATTTTATATATATATAAAAAGACTCTCAGCGGAATGCACTGCCTACAATGGAAACAGTTCAATGCTGGAAATAGCATCATGCAACATAATTTAATCTTTGCAAATCATTGTTCAGAAGTAACTAAGCCTAGTAACAAAGAAGTAAGCACTCAGCAGAAGAGGACATGAGATAAAGGTTTTCGGTTCTCCACATAGAGTTCAGCTCCAGGATCACAATACCGAGTCTCCTTTCATCACTTGGAATGTGCAGTGCACATTTCACTTGCTGCCTTCAATGAATCTCTGAATTCATATCTGGAAGAACAATAAAGTTTCCACAAACAAAAGGGATAGAACCAGAGAGTAGACAGTGAGGAAACAGGAAGAAACATAGCTGACCAACAGAAATTAAGTGGAAACTCTCTTCTAATCTTTAAATCCCTTCTTTCTCTTCAGTTTGACCTCTTCAGTACTAGAGGTCAAACCTAAGACCTGTGCATGGACAGTTTGCTTGCATTATCCATGTCCTTTGTCATTTGACATTGAAATTTCTCCTCTCTAAATGTAGATTTTTGCTACCCTCACCTCTTGAGCATGATGTGGTCTGGGACTTGCTTTCATCATTAGAACACAATAAATTCAGTAATGCCGCCTATTTTTGAGCCTAAGACCTAAGATACCTTGAACACTGCCACTTGCTCGCTCTCTTGAAATCCTGCCACTGCCATATGAAGCAGCCAGCCTAAGCTGTGCCTGCAGGTGATGAAGCCATTGTTGATCTGCCAGACTCTTGACAAACCTGACCATTGCCTCCTGAGGGAGTCCAGCCAGAGCCAGCAAAGCCCAGGTCGGATAAACGGTCCAGTCAAACCACAGATTCCTAAGCTAAGTAAATACTTATTAGTTTAAGCCACTGAGTTATGATAGGGTTTAGCAAGAGTCAAACGATTCAACTATTCAAATATCACATTGTTTCGCTTGTGTGAGAAACCCAAGGGTTAAAACTTCAAAAGGAAAAATGCCATTTGATGTCACTTTTGTCAGATGTATGTCCAGAGGGATTCATTTATTCACACACGTATATTTTTGTTTAGTGTCAGTTGTACATTATGTTTGGACATGGATTATTCAACGAGAATTTAATGAGAAACAACTTTGCGCTTTAAGTCGCCCATGGGACATCCTCCAAGGAAGAGCATACTTTAGGCCATAAAGAAGGTCTCAAGAAATAAGAAAAAATTACAATAAGTGAATCGTAGAAGAAATTTGGGGGAATTTAACAATTCCTAGAGTCAAATGACAATGAAACACAACATATTCAAATCTGTGGGGCACAATTAAAGCAGTTGCAAGACAGAAGTTTATAGCAATGATGCCTACCTTAGAGACGTCCCAACTAAATAACCAAACAATGTACTTCAATGTTCTAGAAAAATAAGAATGATCAAGTCAAACCCAAAACTAGTAGAAGGCAATACATTATAAATATCAGAACAGCATTATTGAAATAAGCAATTTAGAGAGCAATACAAAGCATTCATGAATCAGAATTGGTTCTTTGAAAGGACAATAAGATGAATAAAACCATTACCAAACTGACAAAAAAGCAAAAAGAGAAGATCCAGGGCAATAAAGTTAGAAATCAAAAGGTGAAATTACAACAGAAACCACTGGACTGCAGAATTATTAGAAATTATTTTGAGGGGCCAGGGAGATGGCTCAGTAGAATAAGCGCTTGCCTGACAAGCACAAGGGTCTGAGTTCAATCCCCAGTTCCACCAAAAAAAGAAAAAAAAAGAAATTATTTTGAGCTCGGTGGCATAAGTACCTGCGTGGCAAGCGCAATGTCCTGAATTTGATCCCCAGTACCACATGCTGGGCAGGCCCCAGAACCCTAAGCCACACCCCTAAGTCCAAACTGCATAGTGAGAACCTACAGGGGAAAAAATTAAAAAATGAATTATTTTGAAAAATTTATTTCAATAAATACATGTACATCTGAGCACTACAGCTAGGGAGAAGAGAGGGACCAATTTAGGAAGGAGCACACTTGGGATCCACATCTTGATTTCTAAGCATCATCTTCTAATAAAAAGAACCAAGTTTTCTCAGAAAAATGGTTCCTACACTGAGGCAGATAAATACAAAACAAGCCTGGCCATTCTGTGGGCTACAAAATAAAAGTAATCCATCATCAAGTAAGTGGCCAGGGCCATGGGTGTACATGGGAGGAGAGAGAGCTCAGCCTGAAATCATAATAAGTACTCCAATATACAGTGTGAAACAAAATAAATTGTATCAGTTTATGCTGCAAAAAATTTACCAATACCCTTTACTCAAAATTTGTACTTACCTAAATTTTTATTTACTTTACACAAATAGAGCAGAAAAATAAATCTTCTGCACTTACTCTTTTACTATCTCTAATCAACAAATGTAAATGAAATAAGGAATTTAGAAAGACCATTAAAACACTGGATTAATAACTGCTGCAGGCAGGATTATTGGAAAGATTAAAATTATTAATTGAAAGTTAAAGAGAAACAGAATATCTGCATAAATTCAAAATTTCTCATCCAAATATTATTTGTCTCAAAGAGAAAAAATATTAACGTTACAATGTGGAAATCTGGAAGCAAAAATAATAATGTCCCCTCATGGTAGGCATTGAGAAGGACGTGTTGCCTGGTGGCATCTTCTCCAATGTGGTATAACTTCAGTGTGGTCGTAAGAAATGCCAGACTACCCCGTGTGGAGGTATTCCTCAAAGTACCTGCCCAGTATGTTACAAAACATGAGAAAAATGCCGCTAATTGGAAGCAAACAAGGAATATAACAAATGCATGCAATGTGTGACCTTGATTAGAAGCAAAAGATATTAATGGGAAAAAGCGATAAAATCCAAATAAGTCTCCATTTAGTGAATAGTAATGTGCAGATATTAATTTGTTAGTTTTGTCACTTGTGGTCTACTATGTTAGGTTTGACATTAAGGAAGACTGGTGAAAGGGTATGTGGAACTTTTTGTACAGTTTTTATAATATTTCCTTAAGTATAAAATTATTTCTTAATAAAAATTTTAATAGACATAAACATAAATGCCTCCTTTTAATGGTGAACAATACTAAACTTGTTATAGTATACCCATGCTTTTATCCACATAAATTCACCCCTATAGTTTTTTTTTTTTTTTTGAAGAACTGGGGATTGAACTCAGGCCCTTGTGCTAACCAGACAAGTGCTTATTCTACTGAGCTATCTCCCCAGTCCCCACATATGGCACTTAAATATATGTTCTTTTATATCTGTTCACAATGTCAATAAAGAAATAGAAATCTAGACTATTTTTTAGTTTTACTGGGTTAACTAGATCAGCTAACTAAATTCCCACTTATACATTATGTTACAAAGACACTGATCAAAATAGGTATTGATTTTGTCATTGTTTATTACACTTTGCATTGAATCAGGAGAATGTACTTCAAGGTTCTGTCCTATTAAAGCAAAAGAAACTGAAATAACTTAGGAGCACAGAAAGAGAGTGTGCTTGGCGCTAGGTAAGGGGGTAGACGAGACAGACTTTCCCCTTGTCCTAGTACAGTTTACCTTCTGTCACTAAAATTGTTCAGCTTTTTTTTTTTTAAAGATACTCTTGGGTAATTATTTAAAAATTATGTAATTACACATACTTCTCAAAAGCAAGAGTTCTCTTTTCAACTTCCTTTATGTCCAGTGGAACTTTTGTTTTAATTTTTATTCCTACACATTTGCAGTACATTGTAGCTGCACTCCTCATGTGCGTCGGTACGTGTACATAACATATCTTCACTCTTTTTCAGGCTTTTCTCACCCCTCTTTCCATCTCCTGGCCCTTCCCATTTGCAAAAGATCTAGTCTGACTCCTATTATCTATTTTTTATTTTGTTCTTCAGTTTATTTATACTGTATTTAGATTTCTCATATCAGAGAAATCATGCAATTTTTAGGCCTGTGTGTCTGATTAAAATACAACTAGAGACCACAATGTTAAGAGAAATAAACTAATGCAATATATTACACAAACATTTAAGAACTCAATAAGTGCTCTTGGTTGGCTGACTCAGGTCCAAGAGGCATTCATTGCAAAGGATTTTTGTCCAAGCCTTTGACATGAGTAGACAAAAATAAGACAGCTTTTAAAAAATTTTATTTCACTTTAGTAAGAACATTTCATATGAGGTCTACCCTTTTGATTTTAAAATGAGCAGTACAGAATGGTTAAATATAGAGATAATGTAGAGTAGAATTTATGTACCTGGCAGTCCTTGGGACTGTACGCCCATTGATGAGCTACTGATCATTTCTTCCTCCCCAATCCCTGGTCAACCACAATTCTATTCCTTCATCTTACAACTTTGACTAAGTTAGATATCTCCTATAATTGGAATCATGAAGTAATTATCCTTCTGTGACTGGCTTATTTCACACAGCATAATGTTGTCAAGGTCCATCCGTCTTGTTACACGTTGCAGCATTTCCTCCATTCTTACTATTTCATGTTCTAAGCCATTTACACAAGTCTTCGCCGCAGCAAGCTTGTGACCCCTGTACTAGACCTGCATTGCTTCAGCCCCATGGGCCACACAGCCTATGAAACCACCCAGCACCCAGCCACCAGTGACAACAATGCCTAATAGTGGGTTTCCTGGAGCACAGGGTGGTACTATTTTCCAATTCTTTGAAGAGCCTTTACATAATTTCCCACAATTTCTGCACCATTTCGCATTCCCACCAGCAGTGGACAAAGGTTCCAGTTTCTCTACATCTCTACCAAAATTAGTCATTTTTCTTGTGGTTATGACTCTAAGAGTACAAGCAACAAAAGTAAACATAATCAATGGACCACATCAACTTAAAACTATTCTGTCTGCAGAGTCAACATTCAACAGGGTGAAAATATGGTCTACTGAAGAGAAACCATCTGCAGCCCATTTGTAGGAGAAAGGGTTAATTTCCAAAATATGTAAGGAATTTGTACAACTCAATGGCAGATAAATGAAGACATGAAAATGGCCAAAGTGTATGTGAATAGGTGTCAATATCACTAATCACCAGAGAAATGCCAATCAAAGCCACAGTATCGCCACATACCTTTTAGGATGGCTATTATTCAAATCCAGCTTTCAACAGATGTTTTCTACATTATAGCTTGTAGCAAGTTCATCAAGTTACATCTCATCCCTGATCCAGAAGATCAGCTGCAGAGTTATTGGAAATAAATTGGCTATAACATCCCTACCTCTGTCCAGCAATAAGGGAAGATTGTCTCTCCTCTTTGTTGATTCCCGATTTCCAGATATCAATACATACTACTAGGTAAGAAACTCCACAAACGCACTCATTTATTAGTCCAAATGAAAGTCTTCTTCTTTATGCTTTAAAGAAGAAGAGTAAATTGATAAATTTGCCATGGTATAGAAGTTATTTCTAAGTCAGTTTCAGATCATTCCCTTCCAAATATTTCCTTTTACTCTAACCAAGACTGGTTTACTTTCTGATTGTATCACTTCTAACTCCCTGAACCATTCACAACTCATCTAACTCAATTTATGAGAATCAAGAATGCCTAGTAAATCAGGACCTTGGGTAAAGAGTTAAAATGATCAAGGAGCTTAAACTGTGCCTCATGTCTCAGGTATACTTGGTTTATACACGTGAGGTGGACAGGATAAGAGCCTATCATTATTATTTGTTATGTGGAGTAGAATTAATCTTGTTCTATCATATGAAATTCATTTTTTCCTTGTATTTTTAGGGGGTTCTACAGGGTGTTCAGGGTCTCACTACTAGATCAGACTCAGTGATCCAACTGTTTACAGCCTCCCAAGAGCTAGGATCACAGGTGCATGCCGCCACGCTGTCTTAGTATATGAAATTCAAAAGAGGAAAGAAAGGACATATAGGTGAAAGTTCCATAAGAGCAGTTAGCCAAGCCATTATTTTTTTATTTCCAATGATTTTTATTGCTATATTTACAAAATTAAAGTTGAAGGCTGAGTATGAATAAAATGATTCTCTTTTGAGTCCTTAGTGTGGGAAGATTTGGCTTACCCCACACTCCGTGAACTCTTGGCAGTGGGTGCCTGGACGTATTTTTTGGTTGTCACAACTCCAGAAAAGCTGCCATAGACATTCAGTCAATGGAGACCAGAGATGTTGTCCATGATGCTGTAAACTAGAGAGTATTACGCCCACAACAAGGATTATACAGCCTCAAATGTTCACAGTGCCAAGGTAGAGGAGCTAACAATTAGAGTAGACTTAGCTACGGGTGACACAAAAT
This sequence comes from Octomys mimax, assembly GCA_002564305.1. Classification (NCBI taxonomy): domain Eukaryota; kingdom Metazoa; phylum Chordata; class Mammalia; order Rodentia; family Octodontidae; genus Octomys; species Octomys mimax. Next base: position 10,869 of record NDGM011089479.1, read on the forward strand.
CCAAAGGCTCATCTACCTAGCAGAAGACAAGATTTGGTTTCTCTCAGGTAAACAAAATCTAGGAATAAACAGGTTGGTCCTTTTGGAAGACTCCAGAGTCAGTGATCCAGCTCCTCACATTTTAACAAGGCCTCCAAAGTCATGCTGTACCATGGTTGTTCACTTAGTAGCCCTTGTGTGTGTGTTCCAGTGATCAGGAAAGGACAAAAGTGAAGAAAGACTCACATCCCCTCTACTAAGCATTTAGCTCGCTGTGTGTCTATGGATGATTGACACACAGGTCAGCAAACTGAGGGTGCAAATGCACCCGGGATGTGGATGGTACCAACTAGTAGGTCTGTGTCCTGAGTGTGCTAAGAGGAGAAAGAAGAAGGAAAGGCCTCTGTCTGGGGATAGTCCAAGTCTTTGCCATCACCTTCGGGCCTCCCAGGCTCCAATTTCTTCAGCTTTCTAAGGGAGGCTCACACTGGTAACTCTGTACAAGCTTCTAGGCAGGCACGGCCAGGGCTGCGTCCTCATCTCTCTTGTTCTGTGGCTTCCAGGTGGCTGGAACAAGCCACCATTGGACCATCCAGCTCTCCAGCTCAAACATGCCCATGTGGAGTCCACCACCTCTGATACCACTAATGGCCATTGTGGTCCACCTCTGACCTTGACAAGCCCTTTTGCATAATGATACATATATTTTCGCTGCTTCTGTTTCTCTAGTGAACCCTAAATAATAAAGCAGTCCGGTGAAGCTATCAGCTGTGCCCCAACCCAACATATCTTATACATGGTGCCAGAGACACAAAGAGCTCTGCACTCGGTATCCCCGCCCAGGACTCCTGCCTGTCCTGTAGCTCACAGCATTCCCGCAGGGCTTGCTACGTAGCACCCAGATTGTGCTCAAATACAGGAGGCGTGGGGATTTTCTCTGTTCATCTTTGTATGGCACTTAGTATATAGTGCCCGAAATGCAGTCCCCCACCCCAACTGGTGGATGCTGAATGAGCAACATACAAAGGAAAGGATACCCATTTGTCACTCCCAGATGACACGGAGAGCAGGTGTCGCCTGCCACATAGCAGGGTGCATTCGTACAATGTACTTGTGGATTCGCATCCTATTGCAAGCATGCAGTTTTAACACCAGTGAATTTCCTCCATCCCAGCTTGCAAGGAATAAAATGCAGTGTGTTTTCACTGCCGCCCTGCATATCTCGGTAGTAAAATATTCACGACTGAGAGAATTATGCAGTGTGTTTTCAACAGCAGCTTTTGAAAGCCACTTTTTCCATTAAAACTGTCAGTTTGGTAATACAGCCATGATTTCAAAGCAAAGGAGCATTATGGCGCAAATCAAAGATAGATTACATATTTTATGTTTACATATTCTAGGACCTTCATAGTATAAAGTTGTTGGATTTTTTAGACTTTATGTAAGTCTCGTCCATTTTGGAATTGGAATGCATCACCTTTATTATGAACCAGCAGATAATATATGTGGTATTGCTAGGTATTATACCTGCTCTGTTCTTTTGCAGCTAGAGGGGAAAAGAGTGGCAGAGAGAGCTGAAGAAAACCTTTCCCTGTTGCTTTATGTTTTAAGAAATGAACCCTTATAGATCTTCCAGGTTCCTTATATCTTGGAAAGATATACAGATATCTGAAAAATGTCTATAATCACAATATAACTACTGATCTAATAGTAAACTAATAGATAAATGTATAACCGAAGGACCTTAAAAGTCAAAGGAAGTACGAATGCTTTTGTAAATTTGGAAAATATATTTTAATATCTCTGGCAACTCACTGCAATAGAAAGCTGAGCTTGTGATGAGAAGGGAAAATTGCTTGGCAATAAGACAGCCTGTGTCTTAATTACAGGTTACAATGCATACTTGGGCAGGCTCAGTGTGGGGGAGGGGAGGAATTAAAGCTCTTAAAATAACAGTATTTGTCCATAAGTGGAGAGATTCTTCAACAACACGTGAAAGTGACAAGATGATAGCCTGCTTAAATACAGTTAGATAATATGCTTCAGAGATTTCCATCTTTAGCAATATGGTGGCAAATGAGTGCTGTATAAATTAAACTAATATTGGGCCAGTCCTGCAGACCTAGATTCAAATTAGATGAGAACAATTCCATTTAAGTAACTGTAAGAAGTGAAAAATGGAGAGAAGCGAAGTAGGCAAGGCAGCTCCATGATTAAGAATGGTGGCTGTGGAGTCGGGCTGCCATGTCACTTCCAAGCTCCCTAAGCCCGACAGTTGGCTCCTCTGCTCCTTGCTTTCCCTACCTAGAGCAGGGAAATGACAGACTGGTGAGCCCCGGCTATCCTGATGCTCCTTTACCTGTGGGAGATGAGGGGCCAACTATTTGCTTTCAAGGGGCAGCCATCCTGTCATATGGCTCTGGCTAGTGTGAGGTAAGAAAATCTATGAGAGGCGGTGGAAAGGATTTGCTTTTCTGTAGAAAGTTGCCAGTGCTGCTTCTCCCTCCATTTTCTTGTTTGAACACAGAGATGACCTAAGCTATGCTACAACTTGAGAGAAAGGTCTGGAAAATCCCAACGCCAGCGGCCCCAACATCAGTGACCCACAGGATAGTCTATCCCAAGGGTGGGTCCATCTTCCAAAAAGAAAATAAACCCTCTTCCTAAGCTCTTGTAAACTGCACTCTCATTGATGGTAGCTATAAGCAATTCTAATGGATGCCGTGAGATTAGTGACAGTAACAGCTCCACATAATTCTTCATTAAAGTTAAGCAAAATAGCCCACAAAAGGCTCCTACAGCAGTGCTCGAGATATACAGAAAATCAAGTAAAATTACCTGCTAGTTGTGGCAGCGCTACTACTGATGTGGTCATCATTAATGTTATATCTTGAAACCTATTAGGGAAAAACTACTTCCAACAAACACCCATGTGTGCTGCTTCCAGTGCATGAGTCTGGGGCAGCCGATATTCAACGATCTGAGTATCCCCTGGGTTTAATCAGCTCTGAAGAGGATCAGTGCTCCAAAGGACAAATTGGGATGCTAAAGGAAGGAACATTATCTAAAATCCTGGTCACTTGAGATACTGAAGAATCTAGGTCATTGCTAACTAAAGTCTATTGAAAAATTAACAAAGCAGAGTTCACGCAATGTGGATTCTAAGAAATATAAAGACTACAAAATAAAATGGCTACAGTAGGAATAAGGTGAATTGAATGCAATCACATATCAAGCAGAAAAATGACATGTACTTCATATTTTAAAGGTGTTTATAGTAGGGCCAACAAGATAGCTCAGTGGGCTAAAGCACCTGCTTAGGTAAGCACAGGGACTGGGGTTTGATCCCTGGCACCACATGCCCTTCAGGCCCGTCCCTGGGTGTGCTGAACACAGAGGCAGAGCCAGAGTCTGGGCATTTTGGCACAAACCTGTAATCCAGCACTGGGGAGGCTGAAAACAGAAGGATCCCTAAAAGTCTGAGCTACATAATGAGGCCTTATACCAAATACATTTTTAAAGGGTGTTTGTAGGGCTGTGGAGATAGCTCTGCAGTCTAAACACCTGCCTAGATAAGCACAAGGACTGGGGCTTGATCCCCAGTACTGCATGCTGTGTTGGCCCCACCCCGGGTAGGCACAAGCCTGCAATCCCAGTGCTGGGGAGACTGAAAACAGGAGGATCCCTAAGAGTCTAAGCTACATAATGAGGTCCTGTACCAAATGCATAAAAATAATGTTTGCATTATAGAGAACTACTGCTTTAGGGCCAGCCAGATAGCTCAGCTGATAAAAGCACCTGCAAGCAGGCATAGGGGCCAAGGTTCAATTCTCAGTCCTGCCATGCAGGCCCCTCCCCTGGGGCGCACTGAGACAGCAACTGAGACTGGGTGTGGGAGGTTGTAAACAGGTGGATCACTATGAATCTGACTTAATAGTGAGACCCTGAACATCCTGTAGACCCTTCCCTAAAATACAAGAAAAGAAAAGAAAACTACTGCTTCGAGGATCATTACTTAAAGGAAATCTCTCTTCTTCTCACTGTAGTGTTAGAAATAAAGTATTTCCTTCTCCTCCTCCACCACAAGTAATGCATGCTAGGCACCAAACGTCCACATCAGTTTGACTTGGACAAGAGTCAGAGTGAAATGCCGACTTTCTAAGTACTCGCCAAATAACTAAATGGAAAACCGTAGGATATCAAAGAGGAAAGGGGGAAAGAAGCCACCAAAACAGGGCGCTTTGTTTCCAAGCAGTAAGAACCTCGTGCCCTGGTCATCCTCACAGTGGTGTTTCCAAGACCACACTCAGGTTCTCATAAGCCAAGTCGGGAGAGGTAGAAGCAGCAACAGAAGCTGCAGGGCAGTGCGGGTGAGGACGAGACCCTGCTCTGACCCTGCCCATGGTTCCACAGTGGCTGCCACACATCACACATCCTGCACCAGCCTTTGCTGTGGACTGCAGGATGCTACATATGGGTTTCTCCAAACGCCTAGTCACTGCAGTGGATCATGTTCAGTAGGAAATAAACAACACAACCTAATTCCGGAATCTCTGGGCCTGGCCCTTTGTGGAGCAGAATAGACCTATTTCCTGTCTTCTGGGTAAATAGTGTGTGATTCAGAGCTCTGGGCCCCACTGGCCCATTAGACAGAGCCATCCGGGCCTGCTGGCAGCACAGCCATCACTAACACAGCGCTGCTTTCTCCTCCTTCCTATTCACAGTGATGTCAGTATGAATTGTTAGTTCTAACTTTGAGCTGCCTGGCATTGGTCCATTTGTATCACCACCCTGGCATTACTTATACACAGTGTGCTTCATATTTATGAGCTTACAAAATTTCTGTCTCCTGCTTCTGCTATTCTTAAGAACCATCAAGGGAAAAGGGTGTGACCGTAAAAGCTGGTGTGGAACAAACCTCATTCAAATGCAGGCAGTGTGTTGGGAATCTTAATTCTATTAGAGCATGGACAATGAATGTATTTGTGTTAGTTACTTTCCCACTTTGAGGTTAAACAAACCAGTGAATGGGACTTGGGGTGGCAGGAGAATGAGATACTGCACTGGATGACGCAGGCAGACAAATGCCAGGGCGCGTTTTTAACAACAGCATGTCTCTTTCCTGCCTTCCCATGACTTTTGGGCAATTTGGATTCTGTAAATGGAAATGAATAGCTCCAGTCCTCCAATATCTTCATTCAGCAGTTCGGTTCCGAGGTTCTCATGGCTCCTTCTGAGAAAACGTACCTCATTCAAAGCAGGTTTGAATTAGCCATAGTTACGCGTTCCGTCTATCTGAAATTGATATCCTTTCCTGAATAAAGTTCTAATTTGCAATAATTGCCACGCTGAATAACTTACTGTAAGCCTCCCACCAGCGCCGCCACAAGACTTGTTCCCCAGCAGGGCGACTGCCTGAATGCAACTGTGTGGAAGCACGCAGGCGCACGCGCACGCTCACACGAGACGCGCCAAAGAGCACAGGCACGCCACACCTTCGGCCTTATATGGGCTCCAGCACGGGACCCCCGCCCCCCATCGCAGCACTCACAGGCCATAGGGGCAAAGCCACAACCCTTTTCCCACCCGCCCAAAACTTCCACTTTGCATACACTTAGCGTCACTAGGATCAGCATGGCTTTTAAATAAAACTGGAGGATTATGGTGTCGAGTTATTTGTGGTTCTGTCCAGGGAGAAGCCCTGGTGGAAACATGGAGACAACGTGCTGAGCAGTGTTGCCACTATCTACTGCCAGCGCTCTGCATTGCGGGCCAGAAGCTCCGATCATGCGGTCATCTCACACGCCCGCCTACCAAAAGTGAACCCCTCCAAATCAAGCAGGTGGTAACTGACCAAACCTCATACGAAAAAGGAAAACAAGAATAAAGACACTAACATAGAGGAGATGGCTTGATTTGATTTGCTCGGGGCAGTTTTGACAAGGCTCCAAGTCCAATGGAAATCACTAAAGATAAAATTCTCTAACTTTTATGTCAAGAAACTGTCCGACCAAGTGCAAGTGTACACTTACTTTAGTCTCATGTTGTTGTTAAGGAAAGTAACATAATACACACACAGTAGTAACATTTTATCATAATCTTTCTAAGATATTGGCCCTCACTTGTTCACACCAGACTGGCATTAATAAATGTTTATAGCATTCTGATGTTATGAAAGTTTCGATCGTCACTGACGCTGATAAATCTTGCCTTCTAAGGAGGGAAAAATTAACCATACAGATATTTTCAGGAGTTGAGTCTTATTGTTATCCTTCCAATTTACTAATTTCTTACTACATGATAAGTGATACAGTTAGTGCTTAGGAATGGGGACTATTCCGCTGGATCCTGGCTTCCACGGGGTGCCATGAGTTTTCTGCCCCTTGTCTATACCAATAAAACTTTGGAAAAGACATGGTTTTCTCAATGGAACCAAGAGAAACCAACATAAGAGTAAGATGAAAAAACTGGTCTCGTACCATACTGCCAAGTTCTTAGCCTGTCATCATTTTACTGTTATAGAATTCTGCGATCGTGCTTATGAGTAGAAGAGATGATATAGCGATCTGGAGATGAGTTTTTTGTTTTGGTACTAGGATTTAAACTCAGACCCTTGTGCTTTCCAGGCAGGCACTGTGCCAATGAGCTCTATCCCCAGCTAGGGAATGATTTTTAATTGTTCTCGTTTAAATATAAATTCTAGTTTAAAAAGTGACCAGGACACACATGGTAATTGAGGTATTTTAATGCTTTTTTTTTCACTCCAGTCACTTTTAATAGACATTACTGGAATAGAAAATAAGATAACCTAGCTTGATACGGTCCTCTTCAAGTGAATAGAAACTAGAGCTACAGAAGTGTATGAGGAAGACCTGCACAATTCTTATTAGAAATGTATTTTGCCTGAAACAGCCAATCTATGGAAGAGGCCACAACACATACATATATACAGCAGGACATTTTCTCCCACTTAAGGTTAACTCATTTCAGTTCTCTGGCTTCCAGCCTTGACCAACCACTGGGAGGCTCAAACTTTTCCAGAAATGGGAATAGGTGTAAGGTGATGTTTGCATGATGATGGAAATTACAGAACTGAAAGAATCAAACTGAGTTCATATTGATGACCCTATCCCTGCTTTATCAATCTCAAGAAGCATGTGGTACAGACTTTCCTACATGTCTTCTTCAAAGACAGCTGTTCTTTCAGTAAAAAAATCATATAACTTTCAGCTCTTAGGAATCTTCTACCTGCTAGTTTTTTCACTAAGGATTCAGAACTTGCATCACCAGTCTCCTGTGTCAGTAAATTAAAGCCAGATGTAAATGCATTCTCAACATGTTCTAACCCTCTTGCAGTTAGACAAATACATTTAAATCTCAACACCCTTTGGGGCTGGGTGCGTATTTAGGTGTCTTTTTTCATCATAGGCAGCAAAATAAAATGTATATCTGAGGACATAATAATTGTTCATTATGACCTAAGCCCTAAACAATATGACCCTTTTACACAGAAATAGGCTGGACATGAACAGTGGCTATGGCAGTTTTCATTTTTCAACCTAGCCCAACCAACAAAGGAAGGCCTGTACTCATCAGAATGAGAAAGTATTTCGGCCCCGTTCTTATTTAGCCCTTGACCTCCAGCATGACTGACAAGTGGAGTGGTGACCCGGGAATGCAAGCAGACACCTGTCTGCCGAGGAGTGGCCTGGAGCCAATGACTCATTACACAGAAAACCACTGAGCAGCCATTGTAGAGCTGTGAGCTTCCATCACCTGGGTCAGATACAAACCAATCACCTAGAGGTGAAAGGCTGTCCATCAAATTCCAGCTCTCGCTCCCCTGGCCCATTCAATTCCATCTATTCAATTTTGAGGACTCCCTTCTATAGGTTTGTGCAAAAGAGGCAGTGTGATTCAATAGAGTTCAGACTGTTATTATTTATGGGATGAACTGAAAGGATTATAGATTCGATCACAATTAAGTTCTCCCTTAATGAATCTGCAGGCTTTAAATAATCTTCTCAAAGTGCACATCACTTTTCTTTTCTCCTTAGATACTCTTGAGAAGGCACACTGGGTGATTTCAATGGTAGATACTCTCAACCCTGAAGTGGATTTGACATGCAGACGGGGCTGTTAAGCCCAAGTCTGTGAAGTCCACACTAGTTGCAGTGTTCCTGATGTCTGAGCACGTATTCATGAATTAGTAGACCAAGTGTTTAATTTTCATGCAAGTACTTATGTGTTTACTAAAGATTAGCATTTTAATTAGTCTGTATTTTTCTCTGAGACAATTGGCACGAATAGTATTTGCAGATATCTGACTAAGAGGATGCAGAGTAAAAAAAGGAGGTGTCACATGGTTTTATTCAGAACTCCTAATTAGCTAGTCATTCCCTTAGCACAAAACAAAGTGACATGAAGTATAAGTTAGGTAACCACTGAGTTTTTGTACAGTGGGTTGGGTTTTTTTTTATTTTTACTTTACTTATTTATTGGTTATTTTCCTGAGGTTTTTTTCATCTCAATTATAGCTCTTTAAGAGAGTTAAGCAAAAGTCTTTTCTCTCAGATGTCTTTGTAGGGCGTATTTGAGTCATGCTTGGAATATTAAGCACTTGCTCTCTTCCATTTTAAGTTCAGATAGTGTAACATTATTAAGTGGCTTTAATTTAGCTAATTTCTGAGAGACAGCAACAAGAAATGATGGAGGCCTTTCGGCTCCATTTAGAGACTTTCTGCTATGGTTAGATGTAAAATCTCTATTGTGAGACCTTTTTATGGAACACCTGAAAAAAAATCTAAAAGTTGTTCAAGACACAACATAAGGAACCAGAAGGAAATGGGAGCCTTTACCCAGAAATACCTATAATAATGCTCTGTGCATGAATTTGCTCACACTTCACAGATCTAAATAAAATATTCAGAGATTTGATGGGTTTACCGGGGAGCCCAGCCAATCAAATCTCGCAAGACTTCCTGTGCTTCCTGTTACAAAGTCATTAAAGTGGAAAGTTTTAAAAAATTCCTCTTGCTTTACTCACTCTCATTTCTACTTCTTGTACCCCTCTCTGTAGTTCACTGTGCCCATTTTCCTTAACGATGTACCTTCCACTGCTCTCCACATTCCATTGTCAGTATCCTCCATTACACCTTTCCATTCTCTACTTCTTGTCCTAGTTGTTCTCCCATCTAGACTCAGAGATCTTTCATCTGTACTGTGATATTGTCTAATAGAGGAAATTGTTGACTTCAGTTTTAAAAATTAATGATAAAATTTTGGATGACAATGTTTTCGTTTTAAAGAGAAAAAACAGGGCTGGCGAGATGGCTCAGTGGTCTAAAGCACCTACTTGGAACAAGCTGAACTA
>NDGM011089487.1:0-11170 GCA_002564305.1 Octomys mimax
TATATATATATATATATATATATATATATCCTACAAATACAAAACAAACATGAAAATGCTCAACATCACTTGTTGCCAGTGAAATGCAGATTAAATGAGAGGTGTTTGATACCACCTCTCACCACTAAGAACAGCCATTATAAAAAGGAGGAAAGGTAATAAGTGCTAGCGATGATGTAGAGAAAAGGGAAGCCTTGCAGGGTGTTGTGGGAAAGCAGATTTATATAACATTGTGAAAACAGTATGGAAACCCCTCTCAATCTAGAAAAAGAAATACCATTGGCTCAGCAATTGTACTGCTGTGTGTATATGTAAAGGGAATTAAATCAGTATTTCCAGGAGATGTATGCCTTCTGGTGTTTTCTGCAGCTGTATTCAAAATACTCAAGAAATGGAAAAAACCTTCTACAACCATCAATTAATGAAAATGTGATATATACTGGAATATTATTCAGTCAACAATGAAGAGTGAAATCCTGTCATTTGTGCCAACATGAGTATAACTGACATTATGGTACATGAAGTACACCAGGCTTTGAGGCATAAATGTCGCACAATCTCATATGTGGAGCTCAGAAGCTGAGAGCAAGATGGTGGAAAGTAGAGCCTGGGGTGTGGGGAAACCTGGGAAAGTTTGAGGAATGTGTTATAGATAGGTGAGAGCAAAGAGTTCTGTTGTGTGGTTTTGCTCAGTAGGGTACCTGTAAAAGAAAGTGAATATATTGTTGTACATATCAAAAGCTAGAAGAAAAAAATTTGATTATGAAGAAATGATAAAGGGCCAGCCAAATAGCGCCTGCAAGCAGGTGCAGGGCCTGGGGCTTCTATCCCCAGACCTGCCGTGCAGGCCCTGCCCCCGGGGCATGCTGAGATGGTAATTGAGAGAGCCTGGTGGCTCACATCTGTAATCCCAGCACTTGGGAGTTTGTAAACAGGTGGATCACTATGAGTCCCATCTAGTAATGAGACCCTGAACACCCTGTAGACCCCTAATACAAAAAAAAAAGAATAAGAAAAACAAATGATAAATATTTGAGTAACTAGATTTGTTTGACCCAAATTAATCATTACACAATGTATACTATTGAGACACTGCATTACCCAGTTGAAATGTACAATTTATACTTTTTATTTTTCTGTACATTTGCTAAGACAAATTTTATTTTAATAAAAATTTGTGAAGACATCCTCTGAAGTTACTATGGGATTTTTAAATTACTAAAACTCAATTTTGTTCTCAATTATAAAGTTATTTAAATTTACTTAATACTTTTAACGTTTTATAGTTCTTTTCATCACTACTAGATCGGACTCATAGTGATTCTCCTGTCTACAGCCTTCTAAGTGCTGTGATTACAGGTGCACACCACCACGCCCAGTCTCATTTGCAGTCTCAGCGCGCCTCTGGGCCTGGGCAGGCCAGGCAGACAGGCAGGCCAGGCAGGCAGGCAGGCCCAGGGATTGAATCCCCGGCCCTTGCACCTGCTTGCAGGCTCTTTAATCTCTGAGCTATTTGGCCGGCCCTTACTACATAGTTTTGTGTGTGAAGGGATCAATGAATTTCTCTGAATGGATAGAATAAAAACAAATATTTGATGTGTGAATATTGAGATCAGGGTGTATAGGCTGGAAAGAGTAATTTGGATATCATACTATTAATGCTTCTTTTTCCAATTATTTGCTCATTTAACTCACTAAACCCACGAGGGTTTGGTATGGTGAGCAGATCATATTAAGAGTATCTACACTAACTATAGCACATATGGAATGAACTAAAAACAATCTTACTTATAATTTCACTGGATGTTAAAGACAAACTGAATAGTGTGCGGGATGCTTGCTTGGTTGATTTGCAAACTGCGTGACAATAGCTGTGGGACACAATACAGGGTGACATTATTACCGCATTTCCAGGACTTTGGCACTGAACACTCACTGTCTTGGCCTATATCTCATGCTTGAGGATCAACACTGTCCATTTGGTTGTCTGCAGCAGCCAGTCTAGGAATGGAGCGGTCTGAAGATGAACGTAGACTGGGGAAGCAGTCTCAGTGAGCCAGGGTGGAGAGAAAGAGGATGAACCCTCGATGTGTTGGTCTAGATTACTAGTTCTCTAAGCATCAGAGCTGGCTTACTCTTTAAGAATTAGGAAGAGATGAAAATACCCAGGTGAATATGGGAATGGAGAAGATTAATAATTTGAATATTTATATTTTAATATACTTACAGTGATAGGAAACATATATCCAGTTTTGTTTCTTTGGGCTGTTTTAATTCTAGGATAATTGCCCTTCATATGTAATAGCCATAGTATTCTTCAAGGTAATTAACAGAATAGAATTAATGCTTGGTACTGTCTAGTTGGTGAAATTTATTATTCCAAAGACTTCTAGTACCCTTATCACATTTTCCATTGATTAAGGGAAAATTTTATAATTAATAAATCTGAAAGAGAAATTTCCATATTGCCTAAATACAACTGAAATGTAACTATTGAAAGCTATTCTTAATCAAAGTAAGCTCATTAAAATCTCAGTGTTCAACCCATTTCTCTCTCATAGGAGAAATGAACACTGACAAGTTTAGTATTCTATGCTACTAAAGTTTTAAAGAGCAAGTAAAAATAGTGCTTCATCCTTGATTTTCTAGGACAGCTGCGGCTGGAAGCAGTGCTGTGCTTTTAGTAAAAAGATAATGGACATAAATTGTGCAGAAGGTATATTAAGGGAATTTCAGCAGAAGTAATGCTTAATATTCTCAATTTTTAAATACTAAAGTTTCAGAAAAACAAAGTAAGTTTTATATCAATAGTTGACCTGAAAGTATACTTATCACATTCTAAAAATATGTGTTCTGGTTATTCATATAGTATTAAATATAAACATGACCATCTTCCTAACTACTTTTCACTACCAAATCTATGTTTTTTTCCACCTTTATAGCCATGTTTGTTCAACTTCAATTCAAAACCTTTTTAAAAGCCAGATAAAATGTAGGCAAGAAGGAACGCTAACATTCAGGATTCTAGAATATGTTGTTCAAACCTCATCTTACAAACAAATTCTGTTTGCTTTATCTTTATCTTGTTTCCTGTTCATATTTCTTTCTTTTCACCATTTTAGAATCCTTTGTCTCTTTAGGTTCAGGATATGTCAAATTAATTTATACTGCTGGGAGAAAGATATCCAAGATATCTGCAGTTCAAGACCACAAAAGCTTGTTCTGTCACATAACATAATTCTCACGTGGGTCAGAGTCTTCTAGGTCCACAGAGACCTAGATTGTAGAGAAACAGAAACACCTTCCCTTCTGTCTATGTGATTTCAAGATAATGCCTTTATCCTTAGAGACAGAAAGACAAATCACCAGCTTCATCTACAGATGGTGTTAGGACATAAGGAAGAATCATCAAGTCTTTTTCTCTCACATTTCATGGGCCAGACTTACAGATACATTCTCATTTCCTTTGCCAGGGAAGCTATAGAGGTAAGAGAGGAACTAAGACATGTGGGAAACCCTGCTCTGGCAGGATACCCTTCTTTATTATTGCAACAACTGAATTTATATGTCTGAAAAAAGCACTGTGTCTTAGAAACTGACATCTCATTCTTCCCGTGCTTGTCTGGATTTCCAAACCCTGTATTCTCGACTTTTGGAATTCCCACTTGATAATCACAAAAAAAGATCTGAGAATTTCTTATTGCTTTTTAAAAAGCTGACTATAGTTATTCAGTGTCTCTTGGCTCTCTGAAATATGGAAACATATGAAAATAAAATTTTAAAATGGGAACTTATTCCAAAGTTGAGAAAACTTTGTATTACTAACTAGTGCCTCTTGGTTCTATGTTTCTCTGTCTCAGAGGCTTTTCAAAGAGCTTGAAACCCTCCAGCTTTAGACCCTGGGGAAGTCAAAGAAGAGCAAAACTTTGAATCTCATTTTCCTGTAAAATATTTTTCATGTAATTTGATTGTTCACAATTCTTCATTCTTAGAATATTATTTTCTATCATTTCATGAACTTTCAGTGTGTTGAAATATAGACAAACTAAACACAGCAAGGAAAAATGAATTAGGTACACATTTGGATGGTAACTTGGTTTGCCTTTAAGGAGAATTTCCTCAGATTTCCTCAATACATTATACAGTAAGGACTCAGGTAAAACACAGAGCCAGAAAGATTCTCCTGCTGACACCTGTATCAAAGATATAAGAGTGTGGTTAAATTCTGAAGATAAACTAAGTGAAAAAGATCCACCTGGAGCAAAGAGACTCAAGGGATTGCAGCTAAATTCATGAGTTAAATGAATGACCTTTCTGGCATGACAAAGACTGAGGGACAGCAAGGAGCTCTGCATTGATGGGATGCTTCCCACGTGAAGAACTGGGTGAAGTCAAAATAATGAGTATGTTTTTATTCTTAATCGATTAGAGCTCAGCTGTGACAAGTATGATGACCTGGTTATATGATAAAGCTTCATAAGATCTATTCCTTCATGAGGTCTAGCAGCTTCCTGTATCATGCAAGAAAAAATGGCCCAGAGATCAAGATATTAATGTATGTTCTGATTTGGGCCCCAAATGGTTTCCTTTTATTTTCCACATGAATGTATTAAAAGTCTTCTTATGGCTATGATAGACTAAAAAGGTTTGTGAAAATACCCAGCTTTACAAATATTTTTTCTTTGCATTCATTTTTAGTAACACATATGTGTTAATTGTACACCCAAGTGGGAATCACAGCGATAGCTCCACACCATATGCAGCAGGCACTGAATGTATTGGTCAACTCTTCATCTTCCTCTGGCACCACTCCTTGTCCTCAGGTATCATTCTCCTTCTTTCAATTCTGCTTTCAGGTTGACTTTCGTTATTTCTTCATATAGGGGAGAACATAAACTATTTCTCTTTCTGTGTCTGGCTTATTTCACTTAACATGTTGTCCTCCACTTCCAGCCATTTTATTATAAATGACGAGAGTTCAGTCTTCTTTATTCAAGAGAAGAGAAATACTGGGGGAGGAAGAAGAGAGAGATGAATGTCCAGGCGAGCCCTATAAGTGTCTAACTTACTGCCTTGAAGGAGTTTCCAGATCACACTCAGACAATGAAACCGACCTGATATCCTGCAGCTTCTCTAAACTACATAAGCCTGTTCCTGGCCCTCTTTCCACTGTCCCCAGCCTGCAGTTCTGGCAGTGGGAAGGGAAAGGTGCCAAAGCTCTTAGAACTTATAGAGCCCAAGGGTGCTGTAATTCACAAAATAGACCATCAGGGAGGAGAGAATCCATTAGACTTGCAGAGGGGCCTCCTAGAGGATTCAGCAAAGGACATCAACACATGCACAGGAGGGCAACAGCTGCTATCAGGAAAATAAACACAAAATTCAAATTAAAAACACACACTGCAATACGAATACTTGAATAAAGTCACTATTTTTTCTTAACAGGTAACTTTAAAATTCACAATTTATGTAATAATTTGAGTCAAGTGTTTAGGATGGTCTTAATTCACTGGGGAGAAATTATAGGTCATAGATTGTTGAGTGCTCCAGACCCATGGAGGAAGTCGTAAGAACAAATCCCAAAGAAAAAAAATGTCTGTGTAATTTTATGGAACCTCAACACAAAGCCTTAGAATTTTAAGAGCAGAAAATTATCCAGCAAAGAAAAGATAAAATTCATGATGTCAGGAAACTGTCAAAGTTTACATGCATTCACAGAGACAAGATAAGAAAAAGAGAACAGTCAAATCAGTCAAACTCCAGAACTGATACAGGTATTTGAATTATCAGAGGCATCTGAATAATTATCAAAGTTATAATGAAAATGTAGATATATGAAAATATCAAATTTATATAAAGGAAACCATGATATATGAAATAGAGTTTTGAGTGGAATGATGACAAATTGGGTATTGCAAAACAAAATATTAAAGATTATAACTACAAAGTTATAGAACTTATTAAAATGAAATACAGGGAGAAAAGAATTAAAGAAAAGCAACCAACAATAAGTATCCTACATTATATTTAATTAAGTAATATAAATGAATAAGAACAGGATAGAGAAAAACATTGATTTAAAAAATAGTTGTTATTTTTCCATACAAGATAGAGATTATAATTCAAGTAAACCAAAATCTAAATAAGGCCCAGATACAAGATGTACAAAGCAAACTGTTTGATTATGCCATTGAATTATAATGGCTTTGAATGATCTGATTACTTTACAAAGAGTGAAACTTTAAAGCAGCTAAAGAAAAATGGCATGTTCTATCCAGAGAACCTGAGATGCGGAAGAATGTTTTCTCATCAGAAACAAGACCAGCAAGGAAACAAAAATAATCCACTGGTAAAACAAACAAACAAACAAACAAAAAACAAAAAAAACCCCCAAACTTTGGGGGAGGGTTATTGTCTATGAAGTCATAGCCTTTTTGAAGGAATTGTTGCCATAGTGACTGTGTGGTTGATCCACAGTTATATGCATTTGTCAAAACCCACAGAACTATACAATGCAGGGAATGACATTCAGTATATATAATATATAATCCACACAGGAGCACACACAAAATAGAAAAATAAAGCAGAAAGGGGAAAGATGAAACATGGAACCTGACAAATTTGTCTAACTGTATGATAAATGAATGAGACAGCTGCACTGAAGTAAATGAGAAAGAAAGCAGCCCACCTTGGTAAAATTAGAAAATGATGGTTTTGCTGCATTTTGTAAGTGTAAGGATAAAATCATTTAAGAGTTCCTCAATGTATAAAACAGTTCGATAGAAGGAGTTTGGCTTTCATTCAATTAATGGTCACTAATAGTCTCCATTTGGGCTTTTTATAATTTTTTTGTGTCATAGAAATGGCTATAATTTTTTTCCCAAGTTCAAAATACAGTTGAGATTCAATGTGTTAAAGTTGTGGATTACAAAATGAACTAAATTAAAAATTATTACTAACTCATAGGAAGCATCTTATGTGAGACTAAGTGCTACATTATGTGGATGTCATCTGATAAATAGTGAAGATACGGTAGAAAAACTATCATGGATATGAGAGGGCCAGCAGGTTACAAGCTGGCCCTCTCATACCCATGATAGTACTTGAGTACTATCATGTACCTGATACATGATACTTGATACATGATGCTATCATGTATCAAGCCCTCAGGTACTTGGGGAGATGGTTTTAATCACTACACCATACTATGATTTATCATGATGGAAATAAGATAATTCAAAAGATAGGACTATCAAGGAGATACATTCAGTGTTTTGTCAGTGTTGAGATTTAACCTCAGATAATGTTTACTGAATGTGCAGCATGAGGAGCAAGTGTGATTTTGACAACTGCAAGGTGATGTTGACTTTCTTTTCAATTTTATTTACTTACTTTTTAAAGAGAATACAAAATGGTAAGAAAAGAAAAACATTTAGAAATGGTACAAAATTTCATTAAACAAAAATGATAGTAATTTGACAATGGTTTCCTTATGACATAATGTTACCTTCAAATTAGTACTGTTCTGGAAATATTAGCCAGAGCAATTAGATAAGAAAGAGAAATAGGAATAATGATTGGAAAGGACAAAATGAAATCTTCATTATTTACAGGTGACATGACACTGCACATGGAAAACCCAAAAACCACCAAGAGACTTGCAAATTTAATAACCAAATTCAGTAGCATAGCAGGATAAAAAGTCAATATGCAAAAATCAATAACATTGCTTTTAAAAAAGAAAAATGGGGGTCGGGGAAATAGTTCAGTAGAATAAGTGCTTGCATGGCAAGCACAAGGGGCTGAGCTGAATCACCGGTGCTGCAACAAATAAATAAATACATAAATAAAAATAAATAATTATTTTATTTTAAAGAGCAAAAACAAAAACAAAAACAAAAAATAACAAAAAACAAAGACAGAACCAGAGAAATATACAGTAATACATTTAGTTTAGAATTTCAAAAGAAGACTAAAAATAAACTGTAGTTATATTAAGTATTTTTATCAAATCTGTTGCTCAGATTAACAGATATATGTGTGTAAGATTAGTCAAATATTTAAACATTAATGCTTACTTTCAGTAAACCTTAATTTTTTTCCTCCTTTTTACTTTTTTTGGTTTATTTTAAAGAGAGTACAGTAAAAATTGATGAGACAATAGAAACAGTTCATATTTAGAAGAACAAGATGAGAGGTATTCAACCATAGTTTTCATATTATGCATTGCTGTCTTCACAGTAGTTTCATAGATTACAGATATTAGTATATAGAGTTAGTCAAAGTGATAATTTTAACCATTAACTGCTGCTTTCAAAAAACAGTGGAAATTAGTACTATAATCACCTGATATNATATATATATATATATATATATATATATATATATATGCATGATTTTTTCCTGATTTTTCTTTTTCTATCTTTTTTCCTTTCTCTCATCTTCATTGTTTATTCCTTATGTTCAATTTCTTTCTGTTTTACTACATCAATTATCAATTATACCTTTCAGATTTTATATATTCTTTCAGGTTTTTACACTAGGGAGAAAATAGGTGAAATTTTTAAAATATATTTTGTACAGGGTTTCAAGGGTCTACAGGGTCTCACTACATAGATTGAATATCTAGTGATTCTCCTATTTTTAGTCTCCCAAGTGCTGGGATTATACACCCAGTCTTAATCACAATCTCAGTGTGTTCTGGAGGAGGGGCCGGCACAGCAAGCCAGGGATCAAATGCCAGCCACTGCACTCTGCCTAAGCAGGTGCTTTAGTCCACTGAGCTTATCTGGCTGGCCCCAGAAAATAGGTGGAAAGCTTGAAGACATTGGGGTAGGTAGAGAATTCATGAAGAAAAGCCAAACTGCATGGGAAATACTTCAAAGATTCAACAACTGGGATCTCATCTTATTGGGAAGTTTCTGCACATCATACAAAATCATCATCAGAGTGAAAAGACAATCCACAATTTGGGAAAAAATTCTTAATCAACAATCACCATGTAAAGGCTTTCTATGTAAGCTATATAAAGAACTTAAGAAAATCAGGTGCTGAAAACTCAAAGACCCAATCCACAGATGAACATCTGAGATGAATGCACACTTCCCAGAGGAAGAAATACAAGTGGCAAATAAATACATGATGAAATGTTCCACAACACAGATGATTTGAGAAACACAAATTAAAACAACACTGAGATTCCATCTTACCCCAGAAAGAATGACTATCATAAAGAAATCAATGAATAACAACTTGATTAGGATTGGAAGTCCCATTCAACCCAGCTATTACCCTTCTGGGTACATTTCTAAAAGAACTGAAAGCACCACACCACAGTGATATTTGTGCACCCATATTTATAGCAGCATAATTTGTCACACCCAAATCTTGGAAACAACTAAAAATGCCCACCACTTAAGGAATGGATAAAAATGATGTGGTATTTTTATACAATGGAGGGCTACTCAGCTATAAAGAAAGACAAACTTGAGGCCTTTATAGGTAAATGGATGTAACTAGGGGCTATACTTTTTTTCCCCTGTATTTAGTACAGGGCCTACAGGGTCTAAATGTTCTCACTATATAGAATGGACTCATAGTGATCCTCCTGTATTCAACCTCCCAAAAGTTGGGATTACAGGCATGCACCAGCATGCAAAGTCTCAAACTCCATCTCAGTGCCCCATGGGAGTGGGGCAGACAGGGCATGCCAGGGATTGAACCCCTGGCCACTGTATCTGCCTAAGCATGTGCTTTAATCCGCTGAGCTATTTGGCCAGCCCTGAGGATGTATTTATAAGTGAAATAAATTTTCATATGTGTAAATATAAATAACATTTTTAAATAGCATTTCTATACACAAACAATGACCACACCAAGAAAGAAGTTAGTGAAACCATGCCTTCCACAATAACAACCGAAAATACTTAGGAATCAATCTCACAAAGGAAGTAAAAGGTTGATACAGTGAAAATTATGGTACCCTGAAATAAGAGATTAAAGAGGACTTTAAAAAATTGAAAGATAGTTCTTAATCCTGGATAGGCAGAGCCAACATTATGAAAATGGCCATATTCCCAATATTGTAATACAGGTTCAAATGCAATCCCAAGAAAATACCATTAGTATACCACACAGATTTAGAGAAAACATTCCTCAAATTCACATGAAACCAGAAAAGACCCAGAATATCCAAAGCAACCCTGGGTGACAAAGAAAAGGCAGAGGGAAACAGAATTCCTGACTTGAAATTATTCTACAAAGGTACTGTGATTAAAAATCAGCATGGTACTGGAAAAAAAAAAAGACCTGTGGATCAATGGAACAGATTGGAAGACGCAGACATAACTACAAGCATTCTTAGTCACCTTATCACTGACAATGTGGCCAAACATGTTCTCTAGAAGAAAGATAGCCTCTTCAACAAATGGTGCTGGAAAAATTGGCTTTCTGCATGCCAAAGGATAAAACTAGACTCATGTCTATCACCATGCACAAAACTACACTCAAAATGCATCAAAGATTTAAATACAAAAACTGACACACTAAATTTTCTGGAAGAGAAACTAGATAGAAATCTTAAAGACATAGGGGTAGGTAGTTTGTTAAGAAAAACTAAACTGCATGAGAAGTACTTCAAAGAATCAACAATTGGGACCTCAGGTTTTGAAAAACGTTGCTGGCTGCCAAAAGATGCTGTGGTTCTGATTTGCATTTCCTTCGTCATTAGTGATGCGGACAATATTTGTATATACCTATTGGCCTGTTGTGTGATTTTTGGAAGGAATACTATTTGGGTTTGCCAATATTTTTCATTCTTTTTATGAATTCTATAGATTAATGGGTTTCCTTTTGGCAGATTCATACAGGCACATAATATACTTTGATCATTCTAATACTCTTATCCCCCCCTATTGTCCCTACCTGCAGGGCTAGTTTTATGTTTGTGAGGACGTGTTTCAAAGTAAGAATTTTGTTCACATCTATATCTCTATTCCCTGCCCCTACTTCTTTGCTTTGTGCTCCTGTCTTTTCTAATCTCAATATAACTTTCACCCTTTTTAGATTCCACAAATTAAGGAGAATTTTTAAAATTTGTCTTTTTTTTCAGAACCGGGGATTGAACTCACGCCCTTGCACTTGCCAGGGAAGCGCTTATCCACTGAGCCAT
>NDGM011089493.1:0-14269 GCA_002564305.1 Octomys mimax
CAAAAAAAAAAAAAAAAAAAAAAAAAAAAGGAATTATTTCGTTTAAAAATTATTTTGCTTATTAATTTTGTAATTAATAGAATGGAAAGAACCACTAAGACCAAACCAATGTTTGCATCCCGTTCACTGGGGAGGAGGGTGCTTAAGACTTAAACCTGTAAAGAAAAAACCTCTTCAGCTTAGGTTTAGCAAAAGAAAGAAAAAAGAAGAAACAGTTTTTCCATGCCAAAACCTCCTGGGCCATGTTTTATCTCTGCAGAAAGTGTGAATGGCCCGGTAACACTACCCTAAATCTGAGAGCTCATTTAAATACGGAAAAGGCTAAACGTAGCGGTGTAAAAGCGCCACTCTGACAAGTAACAGAAATCCCATCTTGATATTTTCTCTAATGAGTCAACAGTGAGGGTGAGAAACAACTGTGAGAACGAGAACCTAAAAGCAGAAGCAGGGAGTGCTCGCAGCGTCCTCACTGGGGGCAGAATCCGGCGCCCCTCACCTAGGCTCGCGGCTCAGCGGATTGGGCCCAAGGTCTGCACTGGCTCCAAGAGCCGGCGACGACTGCGGAACTGCGAAGAGGGCCAGGGGGACACGCACCCTGCTGCGTCGGTCCCCGTCAGGACCAGTGCTCCAGCCAGACGCTTCCTCCAAGCAGCGTGGACGCCAGGAGCCCACGCGTGGGCCGGCTCAAGGATGAGCGTGGCAACCCAGGACCCATCCAGTGGTGCTCCGAGACCAACTCTGGACCCCAGCTTGAAGCCACAGCAAACAAGAAACGGGGTGTGCGCATCACCCCGTAATTCTCATTCCTCCACAGGCTGAGAGAACATAACGGTTTGGGAGATTTTTATTGTTCTTGTTGTTACTGATCCACAAGGAACTCGGAGGAACTGAAGCCTTGGGAAAGTCAGCAACACACGTTAGGCCTAGACAAGAGTGAGGTCCCCAGTGGGGCAGAGCCTCCCCTGGCACAAGCACGAGCTTGTGTCAACCCCGTGGAAGCCCTGGACAGCGCTCTGGAAGGCGCTCTAGTCCCCCCCCCCCCCNCTGTTAAATCAGTTTGCTTGCATCCCGCCCCTGGGTCTGCCGGCTGTCACTGTGGGACACCCCCCTGGCGGGCCAGGACCCAAGCCGTCCTAAGTCAGGGCCACCTGTGCCCCGCTTGCTCTGCTCTTTCTAGGACAGGGAGAGGATGGCCCCCGCGGCCCGACGTGCTCCCGCAGCGATTGCCCCTGCGTCGCTGGCGTGTGTGGCGGCTCTACACTTTCGGTCCACGTCGATGAACAGTACAGTTTCTGCCCAGCTTCAAGGCCGTCTCAAATCCTCCCGTCCTGAGAGGGTCTCCCCATCTCCGCGGCCCCGGCACCGTCTCTGGACTCCGCTGCTCTTCTTTCGACACAGCCTGCGTTGGCTGGTGCCCGCTTTCCTTCCTTCCCGTACGTCGCTTTCAGGGCAGCGCAAGCCTTCGTCATTTCTTGGGTCTGCCTGAATAGAAAACAGTGCTCCGTAAAGGACACCACTCAAGAGCCAGCTCAGCGCCCACCGCGGCTCGGGCGGGGCGTGTGGACTAGGAAGCATTTGTGGAGCTTGCCACCGCGCCGCAGCGAGGCGCGCCCTAGCTTAGCTTGCTCTCACAGAGGAGGCGCTCAGCCCGATCGCGCGGCTTTAAGCTCTCAGCTCTGCCGCTCGGCGGCTCTGGCGCGCCCGCTGGACCGGTGTCCTCGCTGCACACGTCCGTCCTTCCTTAGAAAACGGTGTTCAACGTGTGGGACGTGCCTGGGCGAAAACTTCTGCTTCCTCCCTCGACCCGTTTCTCCAAGATTTGTCTTCTATGTCCTTCTCTCTATTCTCAAATTTATTCTTATTTATAATCCGTAACTGACATGAAAAATAAATAAAACCAATAGTGAGTGTACACAAATGGGTGGTTTATAAAAAATGCACCTAAGCATTTACCACGGCAGTGTTTTGTCTTTCTCCTGGGTTGGCTGATTTCTGACAAATGGCCATTCATTGTCCTGTGGGCAATAAGCACAAAGCTTTAGGGGTTAATTTTGTGCAAAGTGCTCTATCTTTTTCTCTTGCCCTAGACTCTAAAGTTAAACAAATCGCCACTCGCAGGTCCACCACACTCTAGCTAGGGTCGCATATAGAGGAAGAGCGAGGAGGACGCAGGGGCTGGGGACAGCGTGACAGGTAGGTGCAGACTGTCTCTTTGGGAAAGGTGTTCGGTGGTTTGGGGTGCAGGTGGGCAGAGAGGTCCAGCACATCTGGCCTTGCTGGGGCCTCTCCAGATGTAAGCATGCTGCTGTGTCACTTGCCTGCACGTGTTGTCGGGGGCTCACTTCCGCAGCCAAATCGCAAGTCGGGCTTGTTTCTGGGCACAGAGATGTATGTGCGCAGCCCATCGGCCTGGAGGTGCCGCCGAGGCTCCGTGACTGCTGGTGGCAAATCAGCTGCTTCCCGGCCGGCCTGAGGGGCACAGATCTCAGGCGTGGAGATGAGCACACGAGGCGCTGGACACCGGCCTTCGTTCCCCTGCTCAGCAGCACAGGAGCGCGGAGACACCAGGCCAACTGTGAGGCAAAGGAGGGTAGCTGACCATTTCACAGCACTTAAACGCTTATCCACGAAAGTGCGCAGTAACGCCTCGTCCTCTGACAAGCAACACTAAGCTGAGCAAAACTTGCTCTCAGCGAAGCCTACACAAGGGACAGCGCCGATAGCATCAGAGCCAAATATCCGGCGCTTTTGTGAACTCATTTCAAACCCCTCTGGGCCTCACAGAAGATATTTGCACCCCTGGAAATGCACAACTATTTTATCAGGGCCACCTTCATACTTAATTGTTTCAGTCTATTGCATGGCACTGTGTCTTCATCTCCATTTAAAACTTCAGGCACGAGCCTAGTGCTACACACCTGCCATTTTACCCACTTGGGAGGCCGAGGAAGGAGGACTGCAAGTTTGATGTCAGCCTGGCAGCACAACAAGATCGCATATCAAAAATTGTGTCTACTAAATAAATTCTGCACAGTGTTAAGAAGAACATCAGACTGTGCCACTTAAATACACCATGTATTTACTTAAGTCTTCAGCTTCTGCACTCAGTCTGTCTGTCTGTCTGTCTGTCTGTCTGTCTCTCTCTCTCTCTCTCTCTCTCTCTTCTCTCCATCTCTAAAACCACTAGGTACTCCAAAGATTAGCTGGGAAAATAATTTTGACCTGGAAACAAAGAACCAATCTAAGAGAGCTGTGCCCACAGTTGTATGTGCTAATGTGAAAGAGCCTTCCCTCTAGTATAAGCGTGCCATACACGGCACCTATTATTACGCACAGCTGCTTTGACCCCAGCCTGAGAAAGTGTGTTCTAACACCCATCTTTCTTCTCTCACAAGGTTCTGTCTCATGAGAAAAGCTCACAATATGCAAATGGCAAGATTTCCTTAAGAGCTGGAAAGCAAAATTGTTTAAAACAACTAAGCTTAAGACAAATACGACCAAAACAACTGCAATAGAAACTATTAAAAAGCACTAACAGATATAGTCAAACAACACAGTAAAATGTACAGTAAGTCTCATTTTCACTCATTTACAGTAAACGATGAAAGGTAATTAGTGCTTGAGTGTGATTCATAAAGTTCTGCTTTCTACCATTTCTGATAAAGACCTAAATAATAACAGTAGTCTAGCAAACTCAAATATTTCACTGTCTAATGTTAATTAAAATTACGCTTTTTGGTATCCATTAACTCAGCAAATATTTCTCAAGAGTGTGTTACATCTGAGACTCCCAGCTGAGCCCCGAGGACGTGGCCCCCAGCGGGTAGCAGTGCTTACTCTTGGTGTGACTTCAGGAAGTCATGTGGCCCAGCGACGGCCTGACACATGGCGGATGCTACATGGCATTAAGGCTGCATACAAGAAGGGCATGTACCTGTGTTAGATGGTTTTAGGCTTCCAGAGGATCAAAAGGCAGTGGCCAAGCAGAGGCTACCTTCTACTAAAACATTATTATTATTATTATTATTATTATTATTATTATCATTTGTTTGTGTGTGCAGGGTCTCACTGTGCAGCTCAGACTCGCAGTGATCCTCTGATTCTGCCTCCCTAGTGCTGGGATTACAGGCCTGCACCACCAACCACGCCTGGACTCCATCACCAGCTCAGTGTGCACTTGGGCGGGGCTGGTGCTGCATGCAGTGTCAGGGATCAACCCTGGCCCCTGCGCTGACCTAAGCAAAGGCTTAGTCTGCTGAGCTATACCACCAGCCCTGCCTTCTACTAAAACATTTCTTCTGGGCATGGTAGTGCATACCTATACGCCCAGCATTTGGGAGGCTGTGCCGAGAGGGTCACCCTGAGTTGAAGGCTAGCCTAGACAGGATAACAAGACCCTATTTCAAAAAAGAAAAAGTGTTTTGGTAGCAGTGGATAATGCTAGGATAATATTCCTGTACCCAACAGGTAGGTGAAATAGTTAAGAGTAGTATGCCATTTAAAGTAAGCAAAAGAAAAAGACTAAGAAGTAGATGAAGAGTGAAAAAACAAAAAGTAAGGGAAAAACTTTATGTGTTGTCCTTAAAAAATCCTCCAAGATCAAAGACAGAGACAGACGCACAAATTCATCTTCAATAAAACCAAGTGTGTATAACCATACCCACAGCAAGCTCTCAGTCCAGAAAACAGGGCAAGAAATGGCCAGGGCCTAGGAGAGAGCCCAGAGTTCAAACCCATGCACTTGGGGCAATAAATCCTGGCATGAAACAACCTCCTTGCTGTAGGCCACACTTGGGGCCCAGGCGGCTCTGCAGGAGGAGTCAGAGGGCTGGAAAAGGTGGAGGAGGAACTGAGCTGCAGGGTGAGAGTCTGCGGCTCTCATTTTACTGTTTTACTGAAAGTCCATGCGCAGCGGGAATCCTGGCCCTCGGGAGGCGAGGCAGGAAGATCCAAAGCATGGGCCCAACCAGGGCAGCTTAGCAATTTAGTGAGACCCTGTCCACACAGAAAAAGAAAAGCAGCTGGGGCAGCTGCACAGTGCAATGCGTGTGAGTGGCCGCCACAGCGCAGTGCCAGAAAATGGGCCACCTGCAAGCAGCAGAGAGGGAGCGGCGAGGGGAGGGCGCGCATCTAAGTAGGAGTTCAACTGTCCTAAAGCTACGAACACCTGGCCGGGCATGGGTACACAGACCTATAATTCCAACACTTCGGTGGCTGAGGCAGGAGGATCCCAGTGAGTGCAGGGCCAGCCTGGACTATGCAGCAAGACCTTGTCTCAAAATGCATAGCGTGTTCAGAACCCTTGTTATTTTGACAAAGCTAAAAATTCCTAAGCATAATAAAAAAACCCGACAATACTTACATACACAGACAGCAGAAAGCACTAGACTGCAATCTCTGTTTTCTAGCAGCTTCTGCCCATGCTGGCCTCTCTACCAGGACATCTTTTGTTAGTGAATCACCAACAAGTGTGTAAACACCTCCTCTTCAGGCCTCTAACCCCAGCACAAGTTCAAACCCAAACTGTCTAGAATGGCCAATCTGGTTGGGGTTTTTTTCTGTATTTTAGGGAAGAGTCTACAGGGTGTTCAGGATCTCACTACTAGATTGGGTTCATAGTGATTCTCCTGTTTACAGGCTCCCAAGAGCTCGGATTACAGGCGTGCACCACCATGCCCACTCTCAATTGCTGCCTCAGTGCACTCCGGGGATGGGGCCAGCATGGCAGGCCCGGGGACTGAACTCCTAACCCCTGTGCCTGCTTGCAGGTACTTTAATCTGCTGAGCTATTTGGCCGGCTCTAGAACAGCCAATCTGGAACACACTAACAGAAGCCTTAGGATGGTCCCGTAAGAAACACACACGTGAAGTGATGAGGTGACACACACCCCTTCCTTTGAGAGTGATACATGCACAACACATCCTCCCAGGAGCCTCTGTACGCCCCGAGGCACCCTGCAGAAGGGAGGCTGCCTTTCTGAAGACCTGCACTGCGAAAGGACCTCCTGAGAATTCTCTCCTAGTGTTCTGCATTGATTTCAGTTCATCTTGCATTTCCAAGAATGTGCCAGAAGCGCAGGGAACTGGCCCCCGAAGGCCTCCCCTCCGCTCTACTCCTGTGAGCTCTCTGTGGGACAAGTGGGACTGTGAGCTGCGAAGCAGCCCACACAGTTGGCCCGGACTCATCCTGGACAGGCTCCCTCTCGCTCAGAAGAAGGTAGATGGTTTGCTTTTCACTCTCTTTCTTCCAATCAGTGTTCCATGTTTAAAGGTTTCTAAATACTTGTTGGGTAATCTAGATCTTTAACATCAACAGAGATTAAATGTTCCTTCCAATGCAAGTTGCTAAACCCAACTGTTGCTTATGCCTCTCTGCACGACACCCCCAGATCTAAAGCACGGGCAGTATGGCTGGGGGATCTCAGTTTTCATGCAAAGCTGAGGCTTCCTCACACAGAAGCACAGTGGGGGGAGCACGTCGATGTCTGCCAGGCACGCAAACGCATCGGAACACACGTGGATGGCTGAGTGAGCAGGGCTGGTGCGGGAGTGGCTGGCCGCAGCAGAGGTGCTCATCGTGAGAGCAGTGGGGGCTTTCTGTTTGTTTGAAAACATTCAGAATGAAACACTGGGGGAAAAAACAAAGACATTTAGACAACATTTCTAGTCCAAATGTAATGAAGCCATAGGTCACACTCGTGTTTTTCAACTCGCTGACAGTCACATTAAAAAAGAAGTAGGTGAGAATGGTAATAGATCTTATTTTGCTGCTGGAAGTATAACTAGTACAATTGCTATGAAACTCTGAGGGCCAGTGAGATAGCTCAGCAAACTAAGAGCCTGCTTAGGCAAGCTCAGGGACCGGGGTTCAATCCCTCGCATCACATGCCACCCCAGCCCTGTCTCTGGGCACACTGAGCCAGCCACGAGTCTGGGTGTCGTGGCACATGCCTATAATCCCAGGGCTGAGGAGGCTGAAAACAGGAGGATCACTAGGAGTCTGAGCTGTGTAGTGAGACCCTGAACAAAATACATACACACATACAGAAAGACTCAGTGTGAATATTCCTCAGAAAACTACCATTAGAAACACCATCAGACCCAGGTCTTCTCCTTCTAGGCAGCTTCTGAAAAAGCAAAGATGCCATGTTATGGTATGGCCTGCACCACGGGTGGCACAACTCACAGTAGCTACATCTTGGAGTCAGACTGTCCATCCACTAACAGATGAATAGATGAAGAAAACGTCATATTTCCACACAATGGAGTACTACTCTGCCACGAAGAAGGATGTCCTGGAGCAGTCCTGAGTGAACGGGTGTGCCTGGAGGCCGCAGCACTAAGCGAAGTTGCTCAGATGCACAAGCTTACATGGGAAATTCAAGGTATAAGCAAGGAGCAAACTCAAAGATAGCAGGGACAGGAAGCCAGGTCTCCTGACATGGAGTGGCTGGAGGGACGGTAAGCATCCGAGCACCAGCTCTGCAATGCACGTGAGCGTTACCTACTGCAAACAAACCTGTGGTGATAAAAAAAAAAAAATGAATAGGAAGCTCGCAAAATTATATTTCATTTAACCCCTCCAATACCAATATTATTTTCAATGTGAGATCCAGTTTTAAAGCTATTTTTCATCCATGTCTTCGGTCTGCAGCACGCAGCGCTTCGCACTTCCAGCCCTGCTGCTGGCCGCGTATTTCCTGTGGAGCTGCCCCCCAGTGTGCCCTGGCCGGGCTGCCTCCGGTGACGCGTGACGCTGCGCTCCGAGTTCACGCGGAGCAGCTGTGGACAGCTGCTGCAGTAAGAAGTTGAGGAAGAGTTGCAGCACTCTTCAGCCTGTGCAGTAAGTCCTTGGTGAAACGCCTTCCATAAAGGTTGCGCACAGTCAGGATACGTATTCTAGAGGATTCTTTGGAGAAGAAAACAATTTGACAAGTAAATATGGGATAAATGCCTCTAAGGCACACCTTTTTAAGAAAGCTACCAACTCTTGTTCTCTCTACTCTTCACAATTTTTCCATTGTGATTAACAAAATAGTAAACACAATGAGAAAAAAGTAGCATTTTCCCCAAATCTTAAGAAATACTTTAGTATGTCCCCGGCACTTTTGTTTCCTCTGCTGAACTTACACTGTGAGAATGCAATGCTCTCACTTTATTGTAGTACAGTCTAGAAATAAAAATAGGAAGGCAGACAACATCGCATTCAGATGGCTCAACTTCTCTATTGTTTTTTTTTTTAATTTGGTACAGGGTCTCGCTGTGCAGCTCAGACTCGTAGTGATCCTCCTGTCTCAGCCTCCCTTGTGCTGGGATTACAGGCATGCACCACCCGCCCATCTTGGTGGCTGGTTCAGTAGCATGTGGGGGTGGGGATTGAACTAAATCCCTGTGTTTGCCTAAGCTGAGGGATCTGAGCTATCTCGCCAGCTCTCTCTCTCCTGTCTTGAGTTGGGAATTTTAGGATTAGAATTAACTAACCTATGAATCTTCCCGGGAGAATGAAACCATTATCTAAAGGCTTAATGCTCATAAAATAAAAAATCCAAAATAAGAAAGTATAGAATGGATTGAAGAAACACTTCAGTCTTGTCTTGCTTTTGCTGCAAGTACAATAACAAAATTAATAACAAGGGGAAAAGAGGATGGGCATCCACCAGGCGTTGAGCTTGCTGTGGAGCGGCAGCTGAGGGTGCCCCCCAGGGCCTGGAGTGCCCCAGCAGGTGCTGCAGGCGTTCTGTATGGCAATGTGGCTGGTGAGGGCAGATCGTTTGATGTTTTCAGAAAAGACAGAAATCAAGATGCGAACGCTGTTTTAATCACTTTTTCTCATTGCTGAGACAAAGCATCCAACATATGGAACTCAAAGGAGGAAAATTTTATTTGTGCCCTGGATTCCAGGACCCAGTGGCCAGGAACTCCACCCCACAGTGGCCAGGAACTCCAGAGGGCAGGAAGAATCGATGTCAGGATCCCAGGTTGCACCCCAGTGCCCCCCCCCCTTATGACCAGACCTACGAACAAAAATCAGGTTCATCTTTGAGCTCACCCATGGGTTAATCCACCTGTGAGCACCACAGCCTTCCAAAGGCCCCATCTTGGAACACCTGAAACTTTGGGGGATGGATCAGATGTAAAGCATAACACAAAACATCTTCCTGCAGAACACTGCCAATTAAGGCAAATATCTCTTGAATCACTCTCTGGGTGAGTTATCTGTAGATCAAACAGAACATGACATCGTGGAGCCTCTTGATTCCCAATGCACCATTGGGTCACCTTCACACCTAGCTTCCCTGTCACCTGCAGGGACCTCACAGGGCCGGCCAGGAGCCCCTTTACCTGGGGCACAGGTCTTACCCCACCAGATCCTATGCAGTTCGCCTGTGGGGCATCTCTCTAGACTGACCTCTGGTGGGATGACCACTTGGACCTCAAGTCCCAGATTCCCTAGCAAGGCACGCTCAGCCAAGTCTGCCACAAGCTCCATCTTTGCCCTGAGCATCTGCTGTCCAGAGCCTGCTTGGAGAAAGTTGATTTAGAGTTGAGCATAGTGTTAATTACTGTGACTTTGCTAACTACAAAATAGAAATATTTCCTTCCTTCTCATTTAAGACAACTTTCACCTGTCCTCCCCTGACCCTGAATCTCTTCAGAGGGCAGAGTGCTGTTTGTTGATAACCCACAGTGACCAGGTTGGAAATCACTCTGGCTGGTGGAAACACGTCTGGCATTTGCCCTTCCGGCCCTGAAGTCATCTCCCCTGCGCCCACGCCATGCATCAGGACGGCTCCCGGCTCCACTTACTCACTTGCTGTCTGCTCTCATAGCTCTATGTGGTCACATAAATGTTTATTTTAGTTAGGTTTTATTTATTTGTCTAAATCTTGTTCTTTGTACTAAAATTCAGTGCACAGTTGTTAGATGTTTAAAATGTTTCTTCAAAAGCTAGAGACAAATTTACAAGTGATAGGGGTGTTTCCTGGTGGGAAATGCCCACCAGATCCCTGGTCCAAGGTCTGCAAGACCGCATGATGTGGATGAAAGAGTAGTGGAACCAGGAGGCTCTCAGAGCAGCAGATTCTCAAAGGCCAGGTGCCCACAGAGCGATACCTTGTGATTGGTTGCAGTATTTTTTTTAAGTAGCTGTGAAGATTGGCATTTAATGTTATTAAACAGAGGTGGAAGTTTATTATGCAATTACAAACCTGGGCTTGGGTTGTCTTATTTAAAACATCTAGTAAGTTGAAATATTAAAAAGGAGGTTTGAAAGCAAGGAAAATAAATAAAAAGGAAGTTTGTTACATGTATGTAGTAACGATATCACATATTTCGTAGCCAGTCCAAGGCAGTTTGTCTTCGTCCAGTGTATCCCCAGGAAGTTGAAAAGTTGGGTGCAGTAGACTGTGCCTTGACACCACGAGGTGCAGGCGTCAAGCAGCAGTCACCTGGTAGCCACTTGAACAAGGATTTTAAATAAAGGATCATCTATACTTCACTGGAAAGGCGACAGAGATGATCAAGTCACTCGGAAAGGAATAAACATCGCATTGAATGTTATAGTAGTGAGCATTTCTCCCACATAAATCAAATAAATGTTCAGACAAGCCAAACCATTTCTGAATCATCAGAAGCTTAAGGGAGGTTCACAATAGTTTTCAATGTGACACTAAAACAGCTCAGGTGCATAAAATAACTTCCAGTCTTGACTCTTTATTAACTACTACTTCCTCCTTTTTGTATAAAAATGTGCCAAAATAGGAAGACCGCTCTGTCCCTACACAACATGAGCTATGCTGAATATCATTTCAGACTCTCCATTTACATCTCTCCTACGAGGCACCCAGGGGATTTCCCACAGCAAATGCCACCTGCCCTGAGCGCCCCTCTGCAGGCTGGCTGCGGCTCGGTGCCCGAGCACTTGCCAGTGTGCACCAGGCTCTGAGCTCCACACAGAGCCTCTGCACTACAGCGAGGGAAGAACGCAAAGCAGCACAGCATAGACCTCCTCCGGGAGCATCCGCGGCTCACGCCAGCTTGTAGTTTTCCAAGTGTTGGTGAGCAGGCACCTCAGCACAGTGATAGAGAAGTGCAAGTCTCGGTAAGCCACAAATTTTCATGTATTTTCTACCAACAAAGTCAGATTTCACTGTCAAGGACTTGTCAGAATGCATCCTCTACACTAAGGACAGGGGAAAATAGCATTAGGAAAGTCAAGGCAAAGGCTTCCATCTTTGGATGTCAGAATTACTCCAAAAATTAATATAATGACCTGTGTGCGCTTATGCTACATGGAAGATGGGCTTTCTGAGAAATGTCAAACACTGAAATTTAAGAGGTTCAAGAAAATATAGGCAGCATCTAGGTGTGTCAGCCCCTCCAGGCGTGAGGGCTTCCAGAGGAAGAAGCCAGGCCCGGAGCGGGCGCATGCAGCCATGCTGGGCAGCAGCCTTGGGCTCCACCGACGCACTCGGGAGCGCACAGGGCATGTGTGTCCTCAGTGCAGCGCCTCAGGATGCCTCAGGAGTGACGCCAGGAACCAGGGAATAATACTGCACAGTGCTGCTGGCACGCTCTAGGAAAGGAAGTCAAACAAACAGCAAACTCTGCAGCCTGGGTTTCTTTGTTTGTTTTGGGGGTTTTGTTGTTTTGTTGTTGTGGTGCTGGGCGTTGAACCCCTCCAGAGTTCTGCCTTGAAGCTCCGGCCCCAGTCCTGGGACAGGCTCGCCCCTCAGCTCTGTGGACCTCGTGCACCAATAAGTTTGTTGTTTGTACCCGTGTGCACACCATGCTCAGCAGCAGCCAGGCCTCCTATACTCTTGCGATGGGGAAGTGACCCTAAAGATGCAATAGCACCCTGAGGGACGGTCCCAGATGCATGGCTCACCATGGGGTGAGTAGGAGCCAGCAGTCACCTCTCCTCTACTCCCCAGCAGTCATGCAGGAGTGGAGTCAGAAGGAGGGCTTGCCTCGCTGGAGCGACCACTGCTCACTGTCTGGCCCGTAGGTCCTGGACCAGAGCAAGTGAACTCCCACTCCCGTGTGTGCCTTGTGCCACTTGTTCTGAAAGGTCCACTTGCTGAGAAGAAGGCGGTTCAGATGAGGAAGGCAGCCAGGATCCACTTCTCTAGAACTGGGACAACTCTCTTACCCCTCCACTCAGCCAACAGGCAGAAGACAGCAGTTCTACTGTGGAAACTGGGGTATTCCTGACTCTCCAAGATAACGGCTCCTCCCAGGTGCTGTGGGCTCCCCAGTCCTCTCTCATCATCCTTGTCATTTCAATGCCAGCCTCCTAAGGCCACTCGTCCATTCCCCTGCATAAAATAAGAGCCGGAACTGCTGTAGAGAGCACACGGACCTACGCACACTTGGTTTCAGAGCTGGGAATCTTTCCACTGCTCTGTGGGACGTGAGATTTCTTCATCCCTTTGTCCTGCAATTTGTCTTCACTCTTTCCTCCAATCTTTTGTTTCTGTTTTCTTTTGAGACAGGGTCTCCCTTTGGAGCCCAGGCTGGCCTCATGCTCACAGCTATCCTCCAGCCATAGCATGCCGAGTGCTAGGAGCACAGGTGTGCACCTTACAACCTTTTATACAGCAACTTCTTGTGCAAGTTCCTGCCACATTCTGAGAATTTTTTCCTCCCCAGTTTCCACCTTGGGGTTTTGCTTATTTAGGGACTGGGCCTGTTCGCTTGGAGTTATTAAATATTCCGTGGGCGCCTTTATCCTCTTTCGTAACCCCAAAAGCTTCCCTCAAGCCCTGGGCTGGTGCCATCCCAAGGATGGCAAGGAACTGACTGGCACTCTGCTGCCACATAACTGTTGGGCTTTGGGGCAGCCAGATAAAGAGGGGATACAGTTGGAGGTGTGCTGGGGGAGCTCTTTGTGCCACCCAGCTCTGCTCTGGTGGGATTTGCAGCCCTGGCCCCCAGCCACTGACCCAGGATGCTGTCCCCCAGAGGCCCCTTGGCACTTAGACTTTTGCTCTGGAACCTGCTGCCCCCATGAGTCCAATGCTGCCCTTGGGCCATGGCACTGGCCAACAGCAGTGCCCAGAGTGCTGGTGACAGAAACAGTGGCCCGGCTCGCTTGGCCACCAGCCCACAGACGTACTGGCGCTGCGCTCACCAGATGCAGTGCCCAGCCCTACTGGCCCAGAAGAGCAGCCACACTCAGAATCCAGAAGCC
Organism: Octomys mimax; assembly: GCA_002564305.1. Lineage (NCBI taxonomy): Eukaryota > Metazoa > Chordata > Mammalia > Rodentia > Octodontidae > Octomys > Octomys mimax. The sequence goes on from NDGM011089493.1 coordinate 13,193, forward strand.
ATGGCTGGGCCCGAGCCCATGATGTCCCATGTGGGCTTCCGGGTGACTGTCATGCTCTCCATGGGCTTCTGGAAAAGGTGCCCACATTGATCATGCCACTCTTCTGGAGGCGACAGGAGCCTGCCGGGCAGACCAGCTTCCTCCCTCCAGCTTGCCGGGTACAGGCTCCATGTCATGGCCACCACAGCCTCAGCCAGCAGGGCTGCTACCCTCAGCCTCCTCCTCCCTTACTTGCTGCGGGACCCAGTTCACGGAAGGGTGTGTGCTGGCTCAGGAACTAGGGCAGCCGGCCTGGTGGTGCAGGACCCTGGCCACTCCCACCATTGTTAGGCCTCAGGTGGGCATCCTTGGTCCACGCCCAGCAGCACAGTCCTGGGAGGCGGGGTTGGTGCGCACACCGTTGGGGCCACTTTGCTGCAGGCACCCAGGGCCAGATCTGAAAGGCTGTGCTCCAGCAACACCAAGAACTAAAGCAGAGCTCCTGTGCTCATGCGCCGTGGACTGAATCCTGCTGAACCTTGCTCCCTGGAGAAATTACCCTGTTTCACGTGACACTGTTTGGGGACCCTACCACAGAGAAGGTTGCTGAGGTGCAGTCCCTGTGAGGGCCTAAGCTCAGGATCACCTCGTCCGTGCAAGAGAGGAGATGCCCCACAGGCCCGGAGCTGAGGACCAAGTGACAGCCATCTTGGGAAGCCAGGGAGCGAGGTCTGCCCAGCCCAGCCCCCTGATGTAGGGGGGAGGGGACCGGGTCCTGCTGGCCAGCACATGCATGGTCCTTCCTGCACTAGCATGCTCACAAGGCCTGATTCAGCACCTCGGCAGCCACCACGCCACACTCTCATCACCGCAGCAGACATGCAGACATTGGTGTTCTCCTGAGCCAACTGTGGCCACTCCTGTCCCCCTCTACCCTGTGTTACCTTGGGGTGACACAACCCCACCTGGCCTCACAACCTGTGTTAGTTGATACATTGTGTCAACTTGGCTGAATCAGCTCTGGCAGATCTCCACGTGAGGACCTCGCCCTGCAGGTGGGCAGGGCCCAGGAATTGAGAAAGACAGGAAGCTGCCCTG
>NDGM011089497.1:0-22284 GCA_002564305.1 Octomys mimax
TGAGTGTTGTTAGGGGAAGAAGGAAGAAAAAAAGACAACGGAAAACAAGCCACACAGGTGTCTTCTGTGTTCAGGCCAGCATCCAGCCCCATGGGCACACAATGCGGAGGGAAGAGCCCACTGGGAGGGGCTGCGCCTGTGCTACGGTCACTCCTGCTGTCTGGGCCAGTGACATTTGTGCACATGCCGCTCTGTGTGGTGTCACCATGAGGGACATCCTCCAGGGGACAGTGCCACCAACCAGGCCCAGTACAAGCACACAGGGTCCTTGTTGAGGAGGGAACCACAGTGGTGGAAGGGTGTGGGGCATATGGCATGTGACAGTGGCAACCAGCTGCACCACAGGGAGGTCTATTTTCACCATTTGCTGCTCTGTAATTAAACTCGGCAGCTCCTACTAGAGCCCATGGACCTTTCCCAGAGAGCCACCCGATCCGAAAGATCTTTGCCAGAGCAACAGAGCCACCACCCTGTAGTGCCCTGGCCATGGTACGGCCAAAGGTTGCGCTTTGTCTGGGCATTGCCATCCACCCTTGCTTCTCTGGACCCGCCTTCTGGGGTTGAACCCTGGCCCTGCCCTCTGGGGTTGAACCCTTGGGCTCCTCTTGCTCATCCTTCCTGGCTGAAGTGGAGTCTCAGAGGACACTGGGCAGGCACGAGATGCTCTGATCCCTCCTGAGAGGGGGAAACCACCCTTCAGGGAGAAGGCAGAAGCAGCCCCCACACAGGCAGAGCCCTGGTGCTAAAGTCTTGGCCCAGCCAACATCGAAGTGGCCTAAGGAGGCCGTTGTCCTCCCTTTGCAGTGAGGGAGAAAGCTGACTGCCCCCATTCACCCAGCACCACCTGTCGGGCTTTGTGGTGTTTTAGTTCAGTTGGCCCACTTGGTAGCCCTAGAGTTTATACAGGGCATGGTGGCACATAGCTGCAATCTCTTGGGAGGCCAAGCCAGGCAAGTTCAAAGCCATCATGGGCTAGGTGGTGAGTTCAGGGTCAGCCTAGACTACATAGTAAGACCTGTCTCAAAACACAAAAACCATACACACATATAATAAGCACCTACTCCGTGACCAGGATCACCCGGAACAGCAAGGCTCAGAAAAGAGAAGTTGCTTGGCCCGAGCTGTGATCAGGTCCCAGGGCAAATCTGGTGCGTTCTCCGCTGGCCCCCACAATCAACTGGGTCAGCGGGTCTTGCCTTTTGGCCAGCTCCACCCCTCCCAGTTAGGAACCTTAAGTCAGCCCCCCTCCCCATGCCATCTGCCCCACTTGGGACCTCAGCTCTACATCTGTATAATGGGAGAGAGAGGTCACAGCCATCGGCGGCACCTTCTGGCTCCATCTGCCTGCAACTGTGGAACAGATGGAAGAGAAACTGGATGGGGGTTGGGGAGCTCCCCGCGCCAGGGGGTGAGGCACCTGCCTCCCCAGAGGGTTCAGGCACATGGTTGAGGCTGAGAAGGCTATGGGGGGGGACAAGGGGCTACAAGTAGTGGGTAGAGGAAGCGAATCTGAAAATTGGGAGCAGGAGATGTTTAGGAAAAAGAAAAAAAGAAGAGAAAAAAATCAATCAGAAAAATTCTTAGATTGGGTTTTTAAGGCTAACGAGAGCAGAAGTCCCATCCCAGAAAACTGTTCAAAGGAAAACAAAGTAGCCAAATATAGCGCACACCTGTAACCCCAGCAATGGGGCGGATGAGGCAGGAAAATCACCACAAGTTTGAGGCCAGCCTGGGCTACACAGTGAGTTCAAGTCTAGCTTGAACTATACTGCAAAACTCAATCACAAAACAAGACAGCTGGGCTGGGGATGTGCTCAGTGACACAGTGTTTGCCTAGCATGCACAGGCCCTGAGTTCAATCTCCAGTACCACCAAACAAACACCAGTAACCAGCAAATCAGAGAGGCCCTAGCAGTTGTCTGGGTTTGGATGTGAGCAAGAGGGGACAGGTCGCAGGTGCAAGGTGCTGGGACATAGGCACAGGGGCGGGAAGGACAGCCACAGACATGTTGCTCCCCCAAAACTGAAAAGGCGGGCGAGGAGAGTTGGCTGGCGTGACAGGGCCCGTCTAGCAGAGCTCACGCTGGAAAGAAGAGATTTAGATATTTATGGGAAATACATTTGTGGATGCCAAACCCCTGGTTTTATTGTCAGGAAAAAAAAAACCCAACCACCGAAACTCATCCTCAACTGAGAATCCACTCCGAGGGAAACGATTTCCCCATCAAACCAGTTTTATTGGATATAAATATCTAATTATTCGTACCAGGCCCTGGAATGCCAGACATTTCGCAGCTTTTATAACATGTGTAGGAGTCTTTACAAACGACTTTTATATTTATTATATATTTATATATTTATAGTTATATATTAACAAACCTGATTTGAATTTCTACTGAGTTTTTCTTTTTGCTGACTGGACTTTTTTTTTTCTTTTTAATGAATCCAGAAAAGATCTAGAATGTTCTCCCTGCAGTCTCTTTGGAAGGGGGCATCTGAGACCAAATGTGATGAACCCAGAAGGCACAGAGGCGGGGCCTCCTCGCTCTGTGGTGACGCCCACCCCAGCCCCTTGGTGGTCCTGAGATGCACTTTATAACCACAGGGCCCGGGACGGCAGGTCGATAGCATGTACAAGACACAAACGTGATGTCCCAAATAGACAAACGGGAGTATTGACTTCTTCGACAGAAAGCCCACACTCACGCTTCGTGCAACCCTTACATCAGCCTCTCACAAAGCAAGGAGGAGGCCAGAGGGCCAACAGCCAGAGGCGGCCAGAGGGGCCTGGGAGGCGAGGAGGTGAGAGGAGAAGTGGGCTTGCAGGGAATCGTGCAGAGCAGGCTATCATCTGGGGGCCCATCTTCATCTAGAATTAATGCACTAAAGTTCTTTTCTTTTTCCTCCAAATGGTTTTAAAGAGACAGTGAATTCTCAGCCTGGACACAGGGTGCGGTGCGCAGCTGATCCTGGCTCTGTGGTGCGAACAGGCAGCAGGCTGGAGCCAGGCCAGAGCCCATGATGTCCCCAGACCAGCCCTTGCCCCAGCCTCCTCTGTGCTGGCTTGAGGTGTTTTCTCCCAACTCATCACAAAAACAAAGTTGTGGAGCTCAGTTATTAACCCCAAAGCTGAAGCTGTGGAGCAGTGGAAATCTTCCAGCCTGCGGGAGCCTGAGCTGGGTGACAGAGGGGTAGGGCGGGCACAGCAGGGGCCACCGATGTCTCAGAGGCCTCTGAGCAAGGTGCCAATCAGCTTCCGGGGTGGAGACGGACACAGCTGGGGGCAGGCACCCAAGCCCTCAGTACAGAAGGGCAAAGGTTCGGGGACAAGAGGAGTCTGGGCATGAACCAGAGGACCTGGGGGACCCTGGGAGATGTCAAAGCCAGAAGAAGCTGCCCCTCAAGGACCTGGAGCTAAAGCAATGGCTGGAGTTTGAGTGATATTTGGGAAGACTCTAGCCAGGGGCTGGCTGTCCCCGCGGACAGCTCCAGAGGGCCTGCACTCAGACCGATCAATCCCAGGGAGAAAGGGCTCAAGGTTAAGGAGAGCCCGGGGCTCACCGGAGACCCTCAGAAGAACGCCCCACATCCTCCTCCGCGGAGAGACCCACACTCAGGGGGATGGGCTGGGGCCGGGGGAGCTGAGAACAAACAGCAACCACAGGAACAGAGTTGAGCCATTTCAATTATTCATATGCCAGATGGATTCTTTTCCTGCCTTTTTTCTATAAAAATAAGGAGGGAGGGAAATGGGGAGGAGGGGGTGCAGGGAGAAACAAAAACAGAAATCCAGAGCCCCATCTGTGCCCCCCCCCNCCTTGGAGACCTCTGGGACCACTCCCTCCTCATGAAGGCAGAGCAGGAGGGATGGGGGGCTTGTGCCCTCTCCCTGGTAGGGACCAGAGACATCTTTCAGGTTCCCAATGAGCGGAGAGTGAGGAGCAAGGGGAACTGCTGAGAGGGAGGGTGAGCGAGAGAAGCAGAGAGCATGGGGTGGCAGGGGGAGGCAGGCAGAAGAGGGTTCTGACCTTCTGTGAAGGATATAAAAAATCCAGCAGCCTCAGGGGACACCCAACTATCTAGCATATTGCTGTTAAAATGTCTGCAAAATTTAATACACTTGGCATACCATCTAATCAGTCCTTGGAAACTCGGGCACTCGACTTCCTGTGCTCCAACTGCCTCTGACTCCAGGCCGGGGACTCCCACCCCAGACCTCCCCAGTTTAGAGAAAGTTGTTCCCCTTTTCTTAAAAAACTAGCTGCTGTGGCTTTCAAGACACATTTCATCCTAAATCAGGTCCACAATTTAGAGGGCTTCTAAGTATCGGGTGGCACAGCAGAGAGAGCTGAGGAGGGGTCCTGGTGAGGCACCAGCACAAGAGAAAAGAGGGGTACCACGGGGAGGTGCAGGAGGACACATCAGGCAGGCAAAGGCCATTTATCCAATAGCCCTGACTTACACAGCCGCCTGGCCCAAGTGAGTCGTGTCCCCTCCTGGCACATAAACACATTGTTATACACGCCGCAGGCCCAGCTACGTGTTCCCTCCCTCCACTGCCACTCGGTAAGAGTCTGGGCTACTCCAAGTCCCAGGAATCAGCTTGGAAGGCTCCAGACCAGCCCGAGCAATGGGCTGCCTGACCTTCTACCCAAAGCAAAGCAATCAGAGCCTTGTGTGACCTGGATATTTTTGGCAGGTCACCACTTGCTTTGGCTTGACAGAAAATCATCTCACAGAACTCTTCAATGGGATCAAGGGACTCCCCAAAGCATCACTCTCTACCCCAAAGAAACAGAGCTCTTACCAAGTCTTTTTTCAAGCAGTACAGAAGATTGAACACAGGACCTTCACACTGAGTTATGTCTCTGGCCTTTGATTTTTTTTTTTAATTTTGAGATAGTGTTTCACTAAATTTCCCAGGCTGGGTTCTAATTTGTGATCTTCCTGCCTCAGTACCCCACATTGGGATTTCGAGCGTGTGTCACATGTTCATTTTCTATTTCCTCATCTCAGACCAATCCAGATTCTCAGGTGGCCTTGAGTAGGTCACAAGAACCCTGGGAGACTTGGGGAACCCCAAAGAGTCTACACTGTGCTTCCCTATGGCACAGAGGCCAGGTGGGCCAAACTCAGCTCCTGGCAGGATAGAGCCCCAGTCCCACCTTGCTATAGAGATAGAAAGAATGGCAGACATGAGAGGGAGACAAAAGGGGGAGTAGGCAGGGCCAGTTTCTTGGGGTGCAGTCTGCAGTCAAATACCTGCTTGGGCTGATGCTCTACTGTCACTCTCTCCTTAAGTTCAGAACAAGGGGTCCCATGCTTTGCTTTTGTACTGAGCCCCATTAATTATGCTGCTGGTCTTGGGTGTGGGTTTTGGGTAGATTACAGGATCTGGGTTTGAATCCTAAGGCTCTGTCCCCTCTAAGTCAAATGACATCAGAAAAGTCGCTAATTATCTCTAGTTACAGGGCCCAGCTATAAAAGGGTGCCCGGTGTACCTGTTCACACACTGACCAGGAGAATCAAGGATTAAACAGGGATGAGGCTTTGGGTATGTGGCAAGTGTTTCCATACAGATGCAAGGTGAGGAGACATGAGGCCTTGTGGTGCTGGTGGTGGCAGCTTCCACCCCCTACACTTTGCCACCCACTTTCAAAAGGGCAGGGAGTGAGGCCTCCAGCCTACCCAGCCCACTGGCCCCTTCACAGATGAAGAAACTGGGACAGAGTCAGCAAGTGACCTGCCTATTGTCACAAGTGACCCTGCCTCGAGGCAGGGTAAGGCTGCAGACAGATTGTTCCTGCTGTCCAGCCTCTTCCTTGGCCCAGGGACACTTGAGGTGGGGACAGTAATGAGGAGGCAGCATCTGGAAAGGCGCGGGGTGAGGGGAAGGCCTCCTTATGCCCCACCACGTATCGCACATGTACACCAACACACGTGCATATACACGCACATGTGGCAAAATTAAAGTGGAAAACTTGGCCAAAAAGAAAAATCCTACCCCTGTTCCATCGAAACTTATTTTAGGGCAGGAGGTAATTGCCAAGGCTTCAAATAAAAAGCCAACCACAGGCTGTAAATGGCTCCAAGTCTTTAATTAGACCCCAAGGAAGAAGAAGAAGAAGAAAAAAGTGGCAAAAGGAAAATGAAAGTAGGAGAAACTTCCAGAGGAGAGAAAGCACGCGACCCCTCCTGCCTTCCCAATCTGGTGCCCTCCTGTGATGACCGCCTTGCCTGGAGGAGGCATGGGGAAAACCCCCTCCACAGGCTGGTACAGCCCAGCTGATGGCCAGCCCTGGGCCTGGGACCTCTCCAAGGGCCTCCGTCTCTGTGTCCCAGTCAGGCCAGAGGGCCACGGAAAAGGAAGGCTGTTTCTGTCACCCTGGAGGCGAGAGAGTGAGGCAAAGAAAATGCTCTGGACCTGAGTGGCCTTTGGTGCACTCAAAATTCCGCACATCGAGCGCCAGGCCCATTTTTTGGCCACAGAGGTGTCTACCCACCTGCTACCCCTTCCCGCTTCCTCGAGTACCTTTCCTGCTCCTTGTCTTGGGCCACGTAGGATTGGGTGGGCAATCAGAGAAGCCCATGGCCTCTTATGCTGGTTCCTCCTAAGTAGAAGTAGAGGCTCAAAACATCCTCAAGCTGACAAGTGGTGCGTGAGGGATGATACCAGGTCAGCTTGCTGCTTCATGGAAGCAAGGCAAATGCTCACAGACCCTTCCCCCAGGAGGCAGTGGCCACCTACCCTGCCCCTGCTGAGCCCCTACCCTTGGGGAACACAGGAGGCCTAGACTGTGAGTGGGCCGGGAAGAAAGGGGGAAGCTGCCCTCGGGGAGGCTGCAGGGGACAAGGGGTCTGTACACGCTCATCTCTCTGATAAGCAGGGAACCGAGGAATCTCACAGATGTGTATGCAGGCGTATTTCAAAGCGTGGCAGAAGCAATGGCTGCCATCCATGTTCCATCAAAGCTAGAGGAAAACCCTTCACCTAGACATCCAGGGCAGAGCCCACCTTTACCCCTGGCAGAGCCTGATCCCTATCCCCAGCTTTGCAAACATAGGTGTGGTGAGGTGGTGTTCATGTCTGTCAGCCAGGGCACAGCCCACCGCTGGTGGGTGCGTGCCGTGTGGGGAGCGGACCCGTCTCACCAACAGTGGCTGCAAAGGCAGCGAGGAGCATCACATGGCAGATCCCCAGCCATTTCTCATGGAACTAGAGAGGTCACACCGACACCTGCGGCCCTTGGGTCCAAGGCTGCCCTCTGCCCCCACTCTGCCTCTGAGCTAGTGGAAGACGGGCTGCCCTTACCGCTGCTGCTGCTACGCCTGATTCCGTACCCATTTCTCAGCATGCAGCCACGACAAGTGAGGAGGAGCAGGCCTATTTATAACTCTGTGACAAAGGCACAGTTGTGCCCATTTCACAGAGGAGGACAAAGAAGGTGAGCGTGGCAATGGGCCAGTTGTGCTCTGTACAATGGTGCCTGCATGGCGACTCAGGCCAGTCCGTCTGTCACAGAGTTTGTCCCTTGCCATCTGCCTCTGGATTCTCCCTCTGGGTCGTGCTCATGTTCTAGGGTCTCTGACTGCTGCTTAAACACACGTGCCTTATTCATTTACAGTGGAATGCAGGGGACAACTGTGGCTCGGCTGTGCTGACCCTTCTCAGCCACCCGCTGTGCTCCGCTGTGACAGCCAAGGCCTGTGTGGCCTGAACAAGCAGGAGCTTCTTCCCAGGCCAAGTGGGTGACTGGGCCTTCCTAGGCGGACCTCCCCTCGGGTCCCCCCTGCTTGCTTCCTCCTTTGCGGTGACCGGGCTCAGCTCCCCAGGTGAGAAGTGCTTTCCTCCTCTCTGCTGACCAGTGCTACGCCTGCTGCTTCCCTGCATTCTTCTTGTCTTGGGCCAGGTTGGGAGAACCAGTCCTGTCCCCAGGCAGAGGCAGCGGGAGTCCTGTTAATTAATTTACCCTCCGTCTTCCCTGACACTTATTAGACACAGCACCGTGCCCTCTACCCCTGTCCTTTCCTTGGGACCACACGGCAGCTTGCTTTCTACTCTCCTTCCTCTCTACACTGCAAAACTTCACAACAGCTGCGTGTGGCCCACACAGTGCCAAATGGACAGGGCTGATGACAAGATTCCTTGTTAGATTTGTAGCGGGGCCTCTTAGCAAGTGTTAAACAAGGTTCTGATTTCTAGTCTTATTTTCACCAATTCGCCCAGGGATCTGGGGCAGGAGAAGACCCAGGGATCCCTATGTCTGGAGGTGTTAAGAGATGACCTCACATACACGGAACATCAACTTGAACCCCGACAACCCAGACCTGGATGGTCTCTCCTCCCCCAGAGCATAGAACGTACAAGTTGCTCCACCTAAAAGCAGAAGGCTCTTGGGAGGTCTCTGCTTGCTGCGGTCACCGTGGACATCGCAGCTGGCCCTTCTGCCACCGAGGGGGAGGGGTGGCCTGTGGAGTGTATGGTTGTGACCTCCGGACTGCCAGCCTCCATGAAGGCATGTGAGTCTCAGCTGGGGCATCCCAAGGGCAGGAAACTCAGGAGAGGCAGGCTGTCGACTAGAGACACCATTCTGAGAAGGCCTGGCAGGGGTAGCCCCGTCTTGTCTTGGGGGAGACCGCACAATGACGGGGGCCCGGCAGCTGTACTGTGAGCCCCAGCTAGTGAAGCGGCTTCGCTTTCCCCCTTCTAACATGAGGCTGAGCGGGACGCTCCCTGGGGTGTCTGGGAAGACCGGAGCTCTGCACATGATCAGCAAAGGCCTGTTTACAGTGTCACCCAGAGCCTGTTAGCTGGGATTAGCACTGTTGTCACTGGTGTGATTTTCATGGCATGACTCTTTTGTATTCCAAATACTCCAGGAACCTCCTTTCAGACAGAGCTATAAGAGGATGAGGAAGAGCCACACTTCCTAAACATTCCATCTCCAGAATCAAAACTAGTGTGGCTCAGAGGGTGAGGGAGAGCTGACAAGAGGCTATGAGGAGAGATCTGGGTGGCTTGCGTAAGTGTGAGTGACCCAGGACTGGCCCGCTTGGGATCTGAGACATAAGGATCAGAGACTAGCTGGTAGAAGGCACACACGTGACAGGCCCTTCCGGCCCCATCTTTTGAGCCATGATCTTTGGGGTGAAGCATATTTATCTAGGGCACCAAGGGTTAATACCGGGGCTGGGAGAGGCCAGGCAGCAAGGAGCACTCCCTGTTTATTAATAAGCTATTTATCACCAGCTTTGCTTTTAATGCCATTTGGGCTTAATGTCGTTAATGAAATATAAATACCCATGCTAACGATGTCGGTCAGAGGCAGCACGGGCAGCAGACGGCTGGAGAACCAGGGCCAAACCACCGGGCGCACTGGGGAAGAGGCTGAGAGCTCAGGAAGTGGAAGAGGTTCCCACCAGCTTGGCACCCCCGGCCCCTTCTGCTCCCACCACAAGTCTGTGCCGGGAAAGGCTGGGGGGAGGCAACCCAAGAGGCTGGGGGAGAGGAGACCTCCTAGGGTGAGGATGCTGCTAACTCCTCGAACACATGGCCCAGCAGGAGCACTCCCACCTCAGGGCAGTGCCCGCCTGGCACTGGGCCCCTTGGCTGCGGGGGGCTGGACTTCCACCAGCTGGCAGGAGGGCCCTCTTGCTGCCCTGAGCTTCCTGACCACGGGGAACAGAGCCAGGGTGAGAGGGGTCAGGAGCACGCGTGGGACCAGTTAGGACCCCATAAAGCTTTCCAATAAAGATCCACCCTCCCTGCCCCTAGAATGCCAACCTAGCCAGCCCAGCCCATGAATAGCATGCCCTCCCTAAGAAGCTACACAGGCTGCCCCATGGCCTTGGGGGTGGGCTTGGAGAGGTCAGTAGATGGGTACTTCTTTTCGGTGCCCAGAGGGCATGGGCCATGGGGAGGTGGCTCTACTTAGCAAAGTGTCATTCAGGATCTTTCCCTGACCCTGCCTAGCTCCCTCTGGCTTGTAGGCCATACCTATCCACCTCTCGTTGGGCTTGGGGTGGCTGTCATCAGCGGATGCTGGTGCAAACTAAATCACAGCCCCTGGAGAGGCCCATGGACTGCGCCCAGACAGTGGCCTCACCCGGGAAAGGCAGCCATGAGATGCTACTCTCCGGCCCTGGGACCACAGACGTCACACATTCAAGGGCCATCTGGGTTGGGAGACTGACAAATGGCTGATCTTTACCTCTACCCTCCTCTTCCTGCACTGTGACAGCGGAGGTCATTGTGACCCCAGCCCCACCCTGCTTGCAAAGTCTGCAGGTGGCTCCCCAAGAAGCAGCTCCTCCAGAGGGAGCCCCAGGCTACACTTAAGAGAGAGTCCTAAAGCTTCCAGCCCTCCCTACTCAGGGTGGCTGGAGGGAATACGGGATACCTCGTGACACCTGAATTTCTAATGAGCAATGAATACTTTTTAGCATAAGTGTATCCCAAATGTCATAGGGACCATACTTGCACTAAAAATTAGGTGTTGTTTATCTGAAATTCAAATTTCACTGGGGTGTCGGGTATCTTTTCTTGCTAACTCTAGCAACCCTATCCCAGCTGCTCAGAACAGAATACCTGGAAGGTGACAAGAGCATCAGGGGCAGTGCCATCTTGGGACAGTGGGTTCCTTTAAGATGTTCTTGTCCCACCTCCTGTCCCCCCTCTCCAATCACTGGTCACTCCTACACAGTCCCATGTCATGGCTCACACGTGGGGGGTCCCCTCTCCCTGCACCTCCCAAAGTCACCTCCACGTCCCCGAGGAGCACAGGGCTCATTTGCTGGGGCTTGGTGGAGCTCAGCTCCGTGGCTAATCCCCTGGGTGGCTCCTGTCAGATTATTAATTAGCTAAAGCGGATCGGTCCTGGAACAACATGCGCTTGGACTTCAGATAAAGCAGGCCAGGGAAGGCAGGCGGGGGGCTGCTTAAAGTGACAAGACCCAGTTTGTGAACTGCTCCTGGAGAGGAGGCGATGTTGGGGTGGGGTGAGTTCCAGGCAGATCCCTCAGCACTCCTTTTGCCACCCCTCAGATGGCACTGGAAGAGAGTGCATTAAAGGCAGGGGATCCAACACATAGGGGACCCCTGAGGGGAGGAGTTGGTGACAGTTGGGTCTTGTTTTTTTAATAAAGAGCTTGTGCATAATCAGCTCATGTCACACAGAACTCTGCAAAAAGCATCCAATTTCACTCCGGGTGACAGCCAGCGTTCTCACAGGGGGCCCCAAGGCCTGCAGATGTGTGGGTGCCCCGGGCCCCCCTTGACCTCTACTTTCCCTCTAGGTGGCCATGCCAGCCTTCTTGCTACCCTCTAGCAGGCTGCACGGGCTCCGGGGTCTCATAGTTGCCGTTCCACTTATTGAGAACTCTCTTTCCCAGGTGTTAATCACCCCCTCACCTCCTTCCTAGCTTCACCCAAATGTCACCATCTCAGTGACCCTTTCCCTAGAAGCCACACCTAAAACTGCAAGCCAGGACTGAGGAGACAGCTCGGCAGTTTAAGCACCTGCCTGGCAAGCGCAAGGACTGGAGTTCAATCCCCAGTACCACATGCTGTGCCGGCCACCGAAACCAGGCGTGGTGGCGCATGCCTGTAATCCCAGCACTGGGGAGGCTGAGACAGGAGGATCACTATGAATCCAAGCTGCATAATAAGACCCCGTATCCAAAACGAAAAACAAAAAACCTGCAAACCATCTACCTACCTCTCCCACGCCCAGTTCCCTTCTCTAAAGCCACTTATATTTTCTCCTTAACATTGTTGCCATCTGACATCTACTCTTTTCCTTTATCTCATTTATCATTTGCTTCCCTGTGCCCAGTATAGATTCCCAAAGGCAGGAGTTCTTGGCTCTTGCATCTGCTGTCGAATTTCTAGTCCCCAAAGCAAGAAGCACGGGCACGCAGTGTTGCTCAATAATGACCGATGAATACTAAGACGAATGAGGGTAGGTCAGAGGTCAGAGCTGGACCACTGCTTCTTCTGGTGCTGAGCCCGGGAGGCTGAGCCCTGGCCCACCCTATGGGTTCTGCAAGTACCCACTTCCTCTCTCTCATCCTATCTGGCCCACCCTTCCCCAGTTTTGCCCCTTACACTAGGTGCTATCCATTCCCCCCTCTTACTCAAATGTATTTCCTGTTCCAGTCTTTTGGGAGACACTCTAGGGGACCCACTTCCCTGTTACTGCGACCTCCCTCCCCAGCTGGGACTGCTCTTCTCTCTGCCTGGGAGCTGCACAAGACACAGGACACTGGTGACTAGAGAGGACATCGGGACTCCCAGCTGCTGCCTGGGCCCAGCTCAGCTGCTGGCAAACTCTTGGGCTCGGATTGTTTTGACTTGAGTCGCTGAAGCTGAAATATTCAGTCGCAACAGCCCTAAACTTCGTTACCAGCTCTTAACACAGATTACTAAGGGAAAAGAGTTGCTTTTAATTGCTTTTCCCAATTAGCATTTCTGGAGGAAAAACTAGTGTGTAATTACACCACTACTCCTCAGGCCCCATTCGGCCACAGGGGTCCCCGCCCCAGGCTGCCAAAAAGGCTCCTGTTCCCCAGGGATGCCAAGGAGCCAAGCCCAGAGAAAGCTTGGCTAAGAGGAACCCTGCAGAGGACAAAGCAGAAGGAGCCTGAAGGTCCGCGAAAGGACTGGACCACTTATAGCCACTGAGACACTCACGTGTGCAAAACCTGACCTCTTTTCTCAAGGTGCTGCTGGGAGCCCCCAGGGACTGTGGCAGGGCAGAGGTCCTGAACCACCCACTCACTGCAGCCCCGGAGAGAGTTGCCTAATAGTTCCAGACAGGCAGGTGCTGCAGGCTCTCTATCCCTCTTCCCTTGGACCAGTGCTTGGTGGGGCTCAGAGGCTTCTTGACTCAATGAAGAAGAACTGAGGGAGAAACCTGAGGGCGGGGCACCTGCACCATCAGACGGATTTCCTACCCAGGGCAGAACAAGACGTCTTCCCAAAACCACCTCCCAGCCATGGGCCAGCCCTGCCCAAAGGGACTGCAGCCCCGGATCCTCCGGAGCACCATGTCACTTAGTCGTGGCAGAGGCCACGGGTCCCCACTCCCCTCACAGCACCTCCCACTCCCGATCCCACCCTCTGCATCCCCCACTGCAGCTGCGCACTCCAGAGCTGCCGGCCTCCTGTCAGATCAAAGCCCTGGAGGATGGCGTTAGAACTGTCCACTCCAGTTAGGGGTGAAGGTCATGGATCTAGTGCAGACTGTAGAGGCTGAGAACAGAAAAGCCTTCCATGCGTGCATGGACACATGTGCCTGCCCCCTCCAGACATATCCTCCCTGAGGCACACCCAGGGAGACAGGCCCACACCCCTCTGAGCCAAGCTGAGGCACCAGCTGTGGGCCTGGGACATCTCCCCACCTCCCTGCCAGCCGCTGCCAGCCTGCCCCGCTGTTCCCTCCTGTTATGCCCCTGGAGGTCAGGCCTCCAGAGCTTCCTGAAGGGCTGAGCTGCTGTGCCACATATTGCTTCTCACTTGGGACACCCCTGACGCCCCCTGCAAGATGTCACCAGTCTGCCCTTCCTGCCACTCCCCCTGGAGGTCAGGCCTCCAGAGCTTTCCTGGAGGGTTGAGCCGGCCCATATGGCTGAGGATATGCTGCTGCCAGCCTGGGCAAGTGCTCATGGGGCCCAGCAGCCGGTGGTGACAGCTTCGAGTTCGTGCCAGCCAGGCCTTTGCTTGCTCCCAGACTACACAGCAGTGCCTGGGGCTGCACTGACCCTGGGGGTGGGGCTCAGGGATCTCCTAGCTGTTCCAGCATTGGTGCTGGGATTGCCTGCCTGCTTCAGTCTGGCCCCAGAAAAAGGGAATGAGCCAGTTTCAGGTCTGGTGGGGCAATTCACACCTTTCCCTGTGGAAAGACTTATGGATCCCAGCCAAGGAGCTTGGGCTGGAGGCTAGGCGGGACCCCTGTGCATGACCAGGCCTTAGACAAACTCATTTCTCAGCACTCAGAGAAACTCTCAGCTGAGTCTAAATGACCAGACACACAGGGAAAGAGTCCAGGAGCTCAGGTCTGGAGCATGCAGATCATATCTAAAGCCACACTGAGAGAAGCTACACCAGCACCAGGCCTGGCACACAAGTCATGGAGCCAAGATCCCAAAAGTGGCTTCACACAGAGTCTGAGGGCCAAGAGGACAGTGGGTGCCCAAGCCCCATCCTGCTCCATGGTGGACAGCTGTAAACTGGCCAGGAGGTGCCCACCGACTCAAATGGGCCCTTCTTGGCAACCCGAGAACTCAAAACTCCACAGGCGTTAAGAGCCATGGAGGCTGGGGAGATAGCTCAGCAGTCTAATTGCCTGTCTGGCAAGCACAAGGACCTGGGTTCGATCCTCAGTACCACATGCCGTGCTGGCCCCAGAACCCCGGGTGTGTTGTGTTGGCCACTGAAACTGGGTGTGGTGGCCTGCAATCCTAGCACTGGGGAGGCTGAGACAGGAGGATGACTATGAGTCTGAGCTGCACAGTGAGACCCTGTACCAAATAAATAAATAAATAAATTTCAAATTAAAAAATTGTCCTGTTTAAAATCCACCAGGATCACCCAAAAATAAGCCCAGAACTTCTCACTAGGCCCTCAAAGCCCTACACATCCTGGCTTCTTCCCTTTTTTTCTCACTACTGAATGCAGTGAGCTCCTCCCACCTTTGGACCTTTAGACTGACTGCCTGCTCTCTCTTTCTGGAATATTCTCTCCCCTGTTCCTCAGATGGATGTTCACTTCCTGTCCTTCAATCTCAGCTGATAGTCACATCCTTAAAGAGTTGTCCTCTAACCCTAGAACTCGGGAGGCTGAGGCAGGATTGCCATGAGTTTGAGGCCAGCATGGGCTACATAGTGAGTTCAAAGTCAGCCTGAACTGCCTAGTGAGACCCTGTCTCACAAAAACAAAAAAAAAAAAGAGTTCTCCTCTGAGCCAAACCAAGTGTCACCAGTCATTTCCCATCCCCTCATCCTATTTCCATTCTGCACATTGATCCCATGGAGATGTCAGTTATCACCTCCCCTACCAGACTACCATGAGGACAGGGGCTTTAGCTCTATCCACTGGAAAGTAGAAGATACCAGACCCTTTGTAAACGTGAAACAGCTGCAAACAAGTCTTCTGTAGAATAGCCAGAAATGCAGAGAATCTGAGCTGGACAGGATCAGGCCTGTGGTCCAGACCAAGCACAGACTCGCTCATGAGGCAGGAAGCCTCTGAGACCATGGGTCATCCTTGCCACAGAGGATGCCAGCCTGCGGCCAACCTACCACTGGAAAGGGCTGGGGACACAAGGTGGGTCTTGGCCACGACGTTCCCTCTTGGAGCCCTCAGAGTTCCTCCCAAGCTTCATTATCAAGCCCAAGACAGCCGATGCCAGGATGCGGGAGTCCCACCGGACCTGCTGGGCCCATACCCTGTGCCGGGTGCAAATCCCAGCTGGCTCGGCCCCTGGGAGTCAACAGTGAGTGGAAACTTCAGAAAGGGAAAACTAATGGGCATGTTTTGCCCAGAGAAAGAAAAATACAAAAAGCCTGCTACAGAGAACAGAACAGGTGATTGTGGTCCCTTCCACGGGGCTCTGCAGGCACCTGGCAGTCCGCTCAGGGCCAGGGCACAGGGCAGACTGAGCCAGTCTGAGGCATGTGTATTTGTCCAGCATTGATGACAATCAGAGGCAGCATAGTGAGGCAAGAAGAGCCCCAGAAGCAGTAAAGAGGGACAGTAAAGAAGGCCAAATGCAAGCACGACTGTGGTACAACCAAACTACGCTTGCGGCCTTTTCCAGGCAAAAATCAAAGCAGCCCTGCCAGCACTCAGAGGACAACAACAGCAGCCCTTCAGTGTGGACAAACCAATTCCTGGACTCCAGGAAGAAGAGTCCCGGCAACATGGCTGTTCCACCGCAGCAACCGGAGGCTGTGTTTGCATGTGATTTGCAAATCCTGGGGCCATATTCTAGGCTTCTGTTAGTCCCTGAGGAGGCACAGCCTAAAATGAAGCAGGATCGAAGCTCTGGAGACCTCCCAAACCCGGCAGGCATCACGGCGGGCACCATGGTGCCCATCTCTGCCAGTACTTCCTCCTCACAAGTTCAAAGTCCGAAGTTGCAGAGTCAGGCCACAGAGGGAGTGGCAGGACCCACCTGCTGGAGTGTCAGTGGCGGCTGAGCTGGGGGTGCTGACTCCAGCCTGGCACATGCAGGAGAAGCAGCCCCAGCCTCGCTGTCCCCGACCCAAGATCTCTAGACTCTTGGCTGCAGGCCCCACCCTACAGACCCTGTCCACGGCTTCTATGGAACCTTATGGGCTGGTTCCCCCGGGATCTCAAGAGAATACTGAACAATGACCAATATGCCATGAGTCACCACTGTGTGCCAATCCCCCACACCCCAAGAACTGTCAAGTTTAATACCTTCAGGTAAATATCTGACAGAACAGCCCTATACACCAGCCTTAGGCAAGGGGCTATTTCCAAGTCTGAACCAAAGACTCATGCAGCTTCTGCCTAAGGAAGGTCTTGCCTGGGCTGGAGCCCAGATAGAGCCCCACAGGTCATTCCCACGCTGGCTACACCCCCACTCAAGCTCAGAGGAAAGGCCAGCTGGTTCCTGACACGAGGATGCTCAGATCCAGCAGCCTCACCTGAGATACCCACCCACTGCCGCCCCCTGGGAATGCTGGGAGGACTGTCCAAGGCCAGTTATTTCAATCTCTTTATTCCACAGATGAGAAAGTTGAGATCCAGAGTGGAGGAAGCAGTGTGTCGAGTCAATGGCAAAATCAAGGCCAGAATGCAGATGCCTCCTTCCAGATGGGGCTCCTTTCCCAGTCGGACATTTCTTTCTTGTGTCCACTTATGGTGTGTAAGCTACCACTGTTCACATTACAACCCACTGCGAAACCTGAGTGTAGGGCCTACCCCATCCTTACCCTAAGGAGTTCCCTCAGACCAGCCAGCCCACACCTCCCGAGTCATCTTAGGAACTGGGAGCGACTACCTTTGCATCCCAAGAGGCCAGAGTCCGAAGTCCATTCCAATGTGCAGCACTGGGGAGTTGCAGGATCCCCTTATGAAGGAGGGATCAGTGGCCGGGGCAGCTGGAAGGGCAGGTGGGATGGAGGTGGCCTTTGCCTTCCGTCAGTGAGGTCTGTGTGCCTATCAAAGGAGCAGGGAAAACAAGATTAGGCTACAAGTGGCACCCACAAAGCTGCTGCACACAGGAGGATAATGGGGGGAGGCTCCGATACCTTGTGCGGTGACTAGCCAGAGAGGCAGGATTCTTGGATCCTGCTCATCAATCAGCACCTGGCCTTGCCATGGTGCGTGCCATGCCTGACCCTGCAGCCGAGGTGCCCCTTGCATAATTATTAGCCAATAGCTACGTGGTGTCGCACCTAATAAAATAATCAAACAGGGAGAACAATACTAGACCAATCAGGTGCCACCCTAGGTAACAACAGAGAGGTCACACCCAAGGCTTGGGATGTGGGGTGAAAGGTCAGCCTGACAGTGGATCAAGCCAACGTCAGAACACATGAGACCTATGCAACAGAACCAAGCTTCTGGTCCCTAATCCCCACTCCCTCCAGATCTTCCTGGGCCAGGTCCCAGCTGCACCCATGAGCGCCCTCCAGCCTTATAGGAGTCTCAAAGAACACAACCGACAGGTGTCTCTGCAGCTACCCAGGATGGTGAATACGGTTTCTTTTCTCTTCTGTGCCACCTACCCCAAAACTCTGCTACCGTGCAATTTCATCTCATGAAGAAGAGGGTGTTAATACAATATCCTCGAAGGAGGTGGCAGAGATTCATTTGTGATAGGTGCTGAGCCAAAAAAATAAATAAATAAAGGTGGCCACAGAAAATTGGTGCCCTGCTACCAGCAACCTTTGTGTCAATTCAAGCAAATATTGTGGTGTTTCCATGGTGATTCCTGTTTTGAATATCCACTACAGTTTTAAAGGGCTTTTCCTGTTTGCGTTTCAACTTCAAACCTGTAAATATTTTCAGCCTTTTTAGAAAAAGTGAGCCCGCATCCGTGCAGACACCAACACACTACCAATGTTGCCCACAACCTTGTGGATGTAAAAGCAGGGGAAAAAGGGGTCTCCAGCTGTCCTCATGCCCACCCTGCTGCGTGTGGAGCCAGCGCTGCCATTCCGTCCCTTCCTTGCCTCTTTGCCAGGGGACAGTAGCATCCCTTGGTGGAGGTGAGCAGCCTTGGTCCTGGCGGCACGAGGTGGCACAGAGTGGACAGCTGCCCCGCAGGCTCTCTAACCTGGCTCACCATGCCTGAGCTCCCGGGTGGCCCTCCCTGGAGTGGGTGAGCCACTCCTGTCTTACCCCCAAGCTGGGCCTGAACAGAAGGCGACCTGGCTCTGTGAGGGCAAGGCTTCAGTACCAGCTCCCCCCTCTGCCAGGGCAATGCCACGGAGGCCAGCTCCCTGGGCTGGTGTAGGGATGGACGGTGACAGAGGTCCAGGGTGGTATACTTGGCTCCCATTCCACTCTTCAGCACCACAAAGGGTTAACATCGCGTTTCCTGGTTTCCATGGATTCCCGCCAGGCCCCTAATGTGAGTTTCGTGTGATTTGGGGGAAGTGGATTTCCTTTGTTTTCCAGTTTGGGAATATTTTTTTCTTTAAAAAAGAGGAAAAAACACTTTAATGGGAACTTCAGGGCTGCTGGGAGACTCACTCCTCTGGGCTCTGAAAATCCCTTGCCTATTGGAACAGAATCGCTAAAGTGCCGGCAGCCCCACACCACAAAGGGCTGTGGGTACAGAAAGGTGCTTCAGACCCCCGACAACTCCCACTCCCCAGTGTACTCTCCCGTGGAGGTTTTCATGTCAGTATCCTACCAGAAAGACCCCCACCTAAGAGCCAGCATCTTACACATCAGGGGCTGACACTGACCTCTTCCCTCCAGCTCAAAAGGGGCCTACTTATTTTCCCCCAAAAAGGCTAAGAGAAACACACCCACTTTCCTGACTCCTGAAGGAGCTAGGGGCCTGAGGTGCGACCACACATCTACTGACAATGACCCAGTGGCTCATGCCCTGGTGCCAAAGGGGTTCCAGATCCTGGGGTCTCTTACTGGCCTCTGCCTGCTAACAGAGGCGCCTGCCCAGGCCAGGGGGAGCGTCTCAGCATTGGCACAGAGAACAACCAAACAAAGGGTGTGGCCCGGCCTCCACATCTCAGTCTTCCCCATTCCTGCCATCCCCCAGCCCTGCCAGGGTATGGCCTTAGGCTGGGACTGTCCCCAGCCCAGTGGCCTGACCCATTTACCAAACCAGGGCACAGGCCCCAGGGCCTGCCCTGCAGCAGGACCCTCCCACGGCCAAGGACCCAGGACAGAGGCAGCAGCACAAGTCTCGGTACAGAGCCCAGAACGTGGATCTCTGACCAGCAGCCCCAGGCTGAAGAGGTGAGCCGCCAAGCGCAGTTACAGAAGCAAGCTGGAGCCAAGGATCAGAAGCCGTGGGTCCAAGGCCTGGCTTTGCCACTTAATTCTCATGGGCCCTTCGCCAGGCCAGCTAATCTCCCAGCATCTCCGCTTCCTCACCAGGTAACTGAAGAGCAGAGGGAAGACAGGATGCCTCTTCCCCTCTCACCTAGCAGGCTGTGCTGACCAAGAGACGTGGAGGGGCATTCGTGGTGAGGCAGCCTCCTACAGCCTGCCCCAAGTGGGCCCTCTCTGCTGCTCCTTGTACACCCCTCACTGTGGCCTTTAAATCCACACTGGGCCAAAGTAATTTGTTCAGGAGTCTGTCTTCACCAGGGCCGACTCACTGTGAGGTCCTCCTTCCTGCCCAAGTGGCCTCAGCACCCACCCTCACCGGATGCTGTTTCC
Source organism: Octomys mimax (assembly GCA_002564305.1). Lineage (NCBI taxonomy): Eukaryota > Metazoa > Chordata > Mammalia > Rodentia > Octodontidae > Octomys > Octomys mimax. The sequence continues at coordinate 19,889 of NDGM011089497.1, forward strand.
TCACTCTAAACCTCGTTCTCCCAGCCACTACTAGGGTGTCCAGCAAATCCCGCAGGGCCACCCCAATGCGCTCAGAGATCACGACCAGAGGTAGTAACTGTGGTCAGGTGCTGAGGTAGGGGAAGGCCTGGGGAGCAGAAGGTGCCCCCCGAACCTTATCCACAGAGTTTCACTGCCTGTCACTTGGCATGGAAGGCACCCAGGAGAAGACCATTTTGTGTCAAGAGCCTCCAAGGGGGTGGGACAACCTGAGGAAGCTCTACTACCGTCCCTACATCAGGAACCCCCACTGTAAGGAACATTTGCCCCAAGACTTGGGACTGCAGTTACACAGAGCCACAAGGACCTGGGCTTTTCATCCGGGCAAATGTCTACATAGCCAGGAAGGCAAGAAGAGATCAGGCGATGGCGGGGAAAGATCTGCGTTCGTGAGGATAGACGTGGAAGAGCAGCTGGGGTGGGGAGAGGACAGGGCACTAATGAGCAGATTTCATAAACCACCTGGAGTGAACAAAACAAAAACACAGACGTGTGCATTGCCCAACTTCAAGGCTGTATGGAAAGGGGAAAAAAAAATAATAAAAAAATCCACATCTTAATACAAAAATCCTACATGATGTGTTGTGGCACGAAAGTGTTTTTCACTGCATTTTTCATCTGTGATCTCACACAACCTAGGATGGGTACGCCCAGCACAGCAGGTATTTGATGGTACACAAACAGGGCAAACACATACACAATTAACCAAAACAAGAGCAGTAAATATTCAAATGGGTCCAAGCTGGCATCTCACGGCATCAGGTGGCCCCTGGAGATGCTCTCACTGGCTCTGAGAATGGGGCCTTTCAGATTTCTGAAGGAGATAAGTGGGCCAAGAACACTGGTCAAATGGAGGGAATCAGAGCTACTTCAGGGAAGCTCCCAGGCTGCCGGTTGTGTGGTCTTTCTGCTGATGGGGACAGGGAGGGACCCACAACCCAGAGGCTCTTCCTATGTGTCATTCAGCCCCCAGTCACTATCTGTCTCCTCTTGGTTCCACCCCTCCTCCCTTTTAATTGTTGGATGAGTTTACAGAGTTGTGTGCCAAAAACAATCAACTCTAGGGAACAGAGTTACACAGAAAAGGGTGTGTCGCCAGAGGGAGACGGGTATCCATGGAAACCACCACCTTTTCATGACAGCCCAGGTGAAGTTGGGGTGAAATAGATGGTGTGGGGGTAGGGAGAGTCACTCCACCCAGAACAGGGCCCTGGAAGAGGACGAGGTCACTGATGATCCATGTGTGAGCACACACACACACACACACACACACACACCACTCCACATGCCACCCTACCAGATCACTGGGCAGCAGGCCATAGGGGTTAAGTGCATACACTTTGGGGCCAGGTTGCCACTCTGGAGCTGTGTGGCCCTGAGTAAATTACTCTACCCTCTCTGGGCCTCAGTTTCCCCAGCAGTAAAACAAAGATAATAATAGTTCCTCCTGGGTCTAATCATGAAGATTAAGTGATATATTGCAGGCAACATGCTGAAAAAAGTACCCAGCACATAGTACATGCCATAAAGCATTTGATAAATCAAAAAGCCTCAATGAAGCAGAGGGAAGGTTCCTAGACTCTGCTTCTAGACAGAGTCAAAAAGAGGAAAAGAACAATCACTTATGTTTATTAAGCACTGAACACTCAGGACTTTAATGCATCAATACATATAATCATCACAAGAACTCAATGAGGTTAATGGTTATCTCTACTGGGGCTCAAGAGCCAAGGCACAGAGAGGGATGGGACCCACCCAAGGTCATACACTGGGAAAAGAGCCGAACCCAGGACTGTGAGCCACCACGCTACTGGCCCAGGGGTGGGAGAGGCCAGAGGGGTGGAGCCTGAGCCGGGGGAAGGACTTCCAGATTCTCTTTGGACCGGGCTCTTCCCAAGGTGACAAAGGAAAACGGAAGTCCCCTGTACCAGTGACTGCAGAGGGAAAGGACAAAGGGCAGGGAAGAGAGGACAGGGCCAGGATTGCTCAGAAGTTCCTATGCCAGTCCTGATCCCAGGAGATAAATATGCCCTCCGAGCCTTCCCTCTGCCCAGCCAGGCATCTCCAGAACCAGTGGGTTCCTGGAGGGAAAGTGGCAGAGCTAGGGGCCCAACTCCCAGCAGTGGAGCCTCGGAGAGGTCCTGCTTCCAAGCCCGAGCCCTGTGAACCTGATTTTCCACTTTCCAGGAACCCAGACAGATCCCTGGAGGGGACCACAGGGAGGGACGGGGAGGACATGCCTGCTGATTGCAAGGCCCGGGCCAGGCCGGGGAGCACGGGAGGCCCAGAGCTGAGTGCAAGGTTGTCTGCACTGACAGCCTCTATCCTCACCCTGCTAGGAGACCAGGCTTGGTGGC
>NDGM011089510.1:0-11544 GCA_002564305.1 Octomys mimax
GAGTATATTCACAGATGGTGTGGCTCTAGGTATACACGTGTGAGTATATTCACAGATGGTGTGTCTCTAAGTATACACATGTGAGTATATTCACAGATGGTGTGGCTCTAGGTATGGCCACATTCTCACTGGTATCCTGCCTGGAGTCTCTCTAATATTATCTCTCAAAAAAAATGGCAGATAGGAGGCAAAGTTATAATCTTTGAAAAACAAAATACATCACAGAATTAATAGAGAACATATTCTGATAAGATAAATACAGATCCATGAATCACAAATGTAAAACAAGCAGCACACATTAGAAAAAATACACATTTAATCTTACATTTTAAATATTTTACAGGATTTAATGACATTTTCAACTTTCTTGATCTAACGTCTAGAGAATATTCCATTCAACAACAACAGAAAATTTACCAAAATGAAACATACTTTGTTTATGAAACAAATTTCATTAGATACATTTCCCAACTAAAAAATGTAACTAAATAAGAAGTCAGTAATAGAAAAATATCTGGATAATCTTCAAATATCTATAAACTAAAGAACACATTTAAAAATACCCCAGGATCTAGGATATCAAAAGACAAATTAGAAAATATTTTTGAATGAATAAAAATTCAACATATCACAAAAAAGTGCGGGGCTCAGCAACATTCCGGGGGGGGGGGGCTTGTTAAAAATGCCAGCTCTGGCTGGTGTGCAGAGGTTCATACCTTTTGTCCAGTGCTCAGAAGCCTGAGGCAAGAGGATCATGAACTTGAGGCCAGGCTGGGTTCCATGTGAGTCCAAGGCCACACTGGATGCGTAGTCCAAGCCTTTCCATCACACTCTACGCAAGTTCCTGGGGACCACACCACATTTCCTTGTCAGCATTTCCATTTCTGCGACACATCCAGGTGATTGGTGTGCACCTGGCCAAGTTTATACTTTTTTCAGAACAACTTTTCTGTAAATGTTTATACAGAGCAATTTTTGTGTATGTCTAAATTAAAAGCATGCTTATGTAAAGGCTTTTTAAGCTGATGTTTCTGTACTTTAGACAGATTGCAGAACAAATGTATAGATTTCATAATTTGCATATAAGTAAAAATATTTTTATACAGTGGTACTTTGGGTTCATGAACTTAATTTTTTTATGATTTTGAGAAAGATGGCAGTGTTCGTGTTTGTATAGGAATAATGTCCCTGGTCATGTTTGTCACCTGATACAAAGACATATCATCAGTTACAAGGAAAATTAATTTCAAAATTGTCTTCCTAGCTAATGGTTATTTCAAGCATCATATGAACATAATGTTCTGTTCTACCAAATACAATGATCTTTTGTTTCTATTTCTAAGCATATTTTGCAAAATTCTAGCAGTTTTCAAAAGCAGGGAATGGAAACACTTTGGAAAAAAACCTAATAGCTCTCTAATACATTTTTTTTGCAGTGTCTTTTAATTTGTAACAATTTGTGACCAAATATATTGTCTGAGCACTGGATGTTCCAATCATTGCACATTGCCAGAGTGATAGCATTTGTACAGATGCTGCCAGGATGGCCAGCTGGGCTCCTTTCCCCATGGAAGGGCCTTTTTTCCTCCAGGCCTGTGGCTGATGATGTCACCTCTGCTAATTCTACTGCCATTGCTATTGCCAATTACAGTCTAGAAATCATACTATCCGATTGTATACATATCATTATCAATTCAGATAAACCAGTTAGTCTTTATTAATATTACAAGCTTACAATTTATCTTCTAAACCCATTGATATTCATTCATAGTGATTCAATGAGAGGATTAATAAACTACCCTGCAGATGACAACTTAGTCCAAAAGAAGAATCAATCAGCCACTTTGAAAATCATAGACTACATTATTTTCTCAGTTAAACATTCAACACTTCTGTGTAGAGTTAAAAGTGCTTAACATATTTAAACTCACACTAATTTTCTTTTTGCATTTAGAAGTCTGACTCAAGCCCTTGATAAATATAGAATGAACATTTGAAGTTCTCTTATGGCAGAAGATGGATAAATCTTCCCTCTACTGGCATTCTGGAAGGATGAGGAAATTATAAATTGAGCCAGCTGCTCTCTAACGCTGGTTTTTTGACTATATTGCACATTTAAAAAATCACTTAAGAGCTTGCCATAAAACAATTCCTGTGTCCCTTCTGTCATTCCCAAGGGATCCTGTCTAAATAAGTCTCAGCTGAGATTCGGGAATTTATATATTTAATACAAATTCCAGGTGATTTTGATTCAAATGGTGGATACACCAGCAAATTTAGAATTTTAATTCAGCCCAAGAGTTTCTGAGTTAATCTCAGATCAAAACTTAATAGAATGGGTTGACCATGGTAAATAAAGCAAAAGCCTTTTTGCCTCTCAAATCCTGATTCTTAATTGAAAGGGTACTCTTTGTTCTTCTTGTCTCCAGATTGATATTCTGTGGCTTTCAACATTTTTTTTTCTAGTAGATTACACTATTAATAGTTATGCTATAATACAGTTATGCTGGAGAAAGAAGAATGAAAAGAAAAAGAAAAGAAACTAAAAAGCTGGAAAATTGGAAGACCCGCATTAATTCCATTATTCATATTTATCACGGATCTACTTTATTCTAACTTTCTGGGCAACTGGAAATCTAAAAGATCATGTCCTTAGACGAAGGAGAAGGTGCCCACAGAGAGAGAGAGGAAGTAGGAACACTGCACGTGCAGCAGTACGCTGAGTGTGCATTAGTAGTGATAGTTGTTTTCTGGGTGAGGCATTGGGTTTGGTAGTTTAAGAATCTCCTTGAATAACAGATGTCTTCCTAGCAGTTTCCAAAGCCACTTTTAGAATCAGCTGGACATTTGTTTAAACCTGGTCTTCGGAATCCCGTTTCAGGAAGTCGAGAGCTCGCGTTTCAGGTCTCGCATCCCTCTGACACGCTTGGCAGGCCTGGGAGGGCTGTTGCTGCGTGTGTGGAACTGCACTCCCAGTTGGCCCGTCAGAACAGAATCTAACTCCGGCTGATCTGAGGTGCGCAAGAGTCCCTCGGGAACTCTGCTTTTACTTAAACTGTATTTCAACAAACTCATGCTTAATGTATTTTGGAAAAACTAAAAACAGCTATTAGAAAGTATTTCTTATAAAATAGCATCCCGTTCCTAAAGGATCTTGCTTGAATGTTTTCCTTCTCTCCCCAAGGCCTTTTTTCAGAACAATTCTGTTATTTCTCTATTCCCACTCCCATCTCACTCCTTTTATTTCATCCTCATTTTCAGAGAATCAAAGTTCTCAACGGAGAGCAGAAGAGGAAACAAGGGGTATAAAGCATTACACCCAAGTTCTCCTTGCTGCTGTAGAGTTTCAGCTGATTTCAAACATTCTGAGGTTGCGTTAGCATTTGGAGGTGATAGGAAAGGAGAGTTGCTACTTCTTTTTCGTCATCTGGCCTCTGTCTAGTTAAAATAAATTACATATTTTCTTATTGGAAAGCACAAATGAGTATAAGTTCAAAATTTTAGTTTGGGCTTTCTGTTTAGTTTATGGTTTCCAGTCAGTTAAATATGCTGTGTGTGTGTGTGTGTGTGTGTGTGTGTGTGTGTGTGTTTGCTCTCTGTTCAGATGATTTATACTCTGGATAATTATTTCAGTGGGTTCCAGTGGCAAAAAATTTCAAAAATGAGGAATGAAACATTGCTATTTTTATAATAAGATGACTTTTTTTTTTAAACCCTTCAAGACTTTGGGTTTCACAACTTTCCATCTCGGGTGAGACGCTTGATCCCTGATGGTTCTCAGCTCATTAGGCGTGACACAGCTTGATTTTATCCATATTTAGCTAAAATAGACTTTTCAACTATTTTCAATACAAGGCTCATTTAGCAAATAGTATTAGAAATCAATTTTCTGTATTTTATTTTGTATATTTCTTTACATGTAACCAATTTATAGAGGCATTTGCACCAGACTTAACATGCTACTGTATTTAACAGGTTCTTGGAACTAATGCTTACTTATCATATCATATTTATTATCTATCTATCTATCTATCTATCTATCTATCTATCTATCTATCTATCTGAGGCAGAGATACTAAAAATGAGTATGCCAGGCTGCAAAAATCTCAGTGTCACTGATATTTAGCTTTATAGCTCCAACTTTTAGTGACACTGTACTCCGAGGTTATGAAATAAAATTTATATGCCTTTGATTTAATATTGGGTATGCCTTGAATTTCATGGTGAAGGATTTGGATTGACAGACAGTTCCAGGCCTCCCAGGCAAAGATTAGATGTTGCCAAAGTTCTTAAAAGGATTTTTTTGAGTCTTGCCATGTGCTCAAAGCACAGCCTCATTGATTCCAATAAACAAAAAATAAAGAGCTTTGAGGAAATTATGTAAGTAATTCATATAAGAACAATAAAATTAAGAGAACTAATACTCATTTTATTACTTTTTCATGGCTATCTCTCTTTTCATATTCAATCACTGAAAAAAAAGAAATAGCTTTATTTCAGAAATAATCTGAGGTCAGAAAATTACCTCTTAATTTTAATGTTTAGTTATCTTAACGTTAATGAAGTATGCGAACTTTAGGCATTCTTGGCTATTTAGCTGGCAAACCGCAAGCTGAGGCTATGAGACAGGTCATCTATTTTAGTTATCCAGGGCTTTTGCTATGATTGGATTTTTATGCTGCTAGAAAAATTTCTAGATTCAAGTTAAAATATCTATTTATATCACTTCCATAAATAAAGTTATTCCTCTTCGTTGCATTTTTTTTTACAGACTTAATTTGCACTGCCGTTTTGCCTTTGGAATTCTAGATATTTTACTAATGAGTTCATAAGTTTCCATTCACTTATACATGAACTAGAGAAAAAATACTGTTGTTTTCTTTTGGCAGAAAGTGGCCTTTCTCATGGGAAAAATACTTCTACCTGAAAGATGCAATTTCAGTTTATACACTCTACCTCCTGAATGTTACTTTTCTCGCTGTAATGAGCTCAGGAGGAAACTCTACCCTTTCCTCTAAACAACTCATGACATAATGCCTTTATAGATTGAAAGCATAATTTGACTAACAGGCCTCATTCTTGCTTTTGAGGTTTTAGGCATTTGATCACATTCACCCTATTGGACCAACCACACACTGTGTAACTTGTTCTAAAAATAGAATCTATGAAAAGGGTTGATTCAAGTGCCAGAGGTCTCATTCTAATCAAGTTATTAACTTGGAGTTTAACCATCAATAATGCTAAATTATAATGTAAGGTAGATATTAATATGGATGGATAAAATATAAAAATACCAGCAAATGATAGTAATATTAAGTTGAGGTACATACTATCTCTATGAACTATTGCTCTAAAAACAGTACTCACAAACCTGGTGGCAAAATAAATCCACTTATAAAAGATGTGTACTTCTTGATGGCTATTTGAATCTTAAATGACAAAAATTCATATCTATTTTTCATAAGGACAATTTTATTTACATACTTTGACATATCTTGGATCTTTAAGCCTGATGCATAGTAAGTAAATAGGAGAGAACAAAGAAAGGTAATAAGGTGACAGAAATCTCACAGAAGCTTGAAGACATGTTGTCCTCAAAGTAGTTTTCTAAAGTAGCTGCTTTCTTTTTGCATTAACTTGTTAAATGTAATGTTGAATAAACATGAATTATCTCACAATTAGGAATATCAAGTACTTTTCAACTTTACCTAAGTTACTGAAAAATGGCTTCAGTTGGAACATATGAGGCTCTGATACTTCTGACAGAGATGCCAGGTTGATTTTGGTTCTGAAGGAGCAAAGGAGAGAGTCTAGTGGCAAGTAGGGAATCAGATAAGATTTCTTTAAATGTTGCAACAGATACCATTTTACGTACCCTTAATGGTCTTCTCTAGAAAAGACAGCCCATCCTATATTAACACATTATTCATTGGCAGAAAACTATAGAGTTGATGTTTTTTTGTTTCTTTTGAGGAGACTATGGATGTGGAGGGAAGCCAGATGTGCAGCTGTACTGCCTTCATCTATGCACTGGGTGGGTGCTGTGCTTTCTGTCTTCTACACTGTCCATCCCTCCTTTCTCCTTCTTGATTCCCTCTACTCAGCATACTAAAAATTTTATCAGAGAATTTGATTTTCTATTTATATTTAGCACAATTTCAGCTGCAAGTTTTCCTAAGAAGTTGGGAGGGAAGGAACAAGATGATATAATACAATACAGATACTCTATTAAGGCATTTCAGAATTTTCTCCATCATAGCTAATATGGTGCAGTTATCATTTGTACTGGGTGGGAATTTCTGTGTTAGAATTACGAGAGATGATGGCCTAGATGTTCCTGTGTGAAAGGACAACTAGGTAGGGCTGTTCTTGCTTCCCCTTAATTTGGAAAATAATTTCGGTTTAGCAGAACAGATTTGGAAATTTCTATGAAAAAATGGTAATTTCAGAATATTAATTGCTAATTAGTACACTATTTCCAGTTGAAACAATTGGAAACTCCAGGAAATCTGATTTATGTAAAGGGAAAAGCCAACCTGTCTCCTCCCTTTTTATGGTGCTCAGGAAGGGCTAGAACAGGAAGAGACATGACAGGTATTCACTGAATTTACTGGAGTGGAATATAAAATTGAACATGTTGTTCACATCTAAGCATGAGTGAGTAGTAATGATTGTATTTTAACTTTCAGATAAAGGGGTGAGGGAACCTGGCACAGCCTGCACCTGGGGTGTAAGGCTAACAAAGATTCCATTCTAGGTCTGATGAGACCTATCCCAGAGAGCCACAGTGTGAAACAAGGTCAGGCAAACTAGGAATCTGATGAGAGAAGGTGGTGCCTACATAAAAGAAAATGAAGTTTTGGGAAACCGATAAATCACTCTCATACTCAAGGATCTAGTGACTGCTCAAGGCCCTGACAATACTGCTCTGGTGTGGTGTTGAGCAGCAATTAGCAAGCAGTCCAGTGCTGTGCTGGCCCTGCCCTGGGAGTGCACTGAGATGGTGATTGAGGCTAGGCATGGTGGCGCTGGCCTGTAATCCCAGTGCTTGCGAGGCTGAAAACAGGAGGATTACTATGAGTCTAATCTGAGTGGGGAGACCCTGTAAACCCTGTACTAAATACAAAAAATAAAGATAAAACAAAATAAAATAACAAAAACAAAACAAAAAAACAAGCAGTCAAGGTGGTCCTCTGCTTCAATGGCATTATAATCTCAGACAGTTATTAAACTATTTTTGTCAATTGAGGAAAAGTTTTTAAGTTGCATTTTAAAGTATGCTATGCTCGGATCAACAGATCAGCATGCTGAGAACTGTTATTTATTAACTTTGAGCAGGTAACTGCATACTTCTTATCCTGATGCTTACTTGAAAATGGAGATAATTACTGAGATAATATATAAGAAAGCAGTGTGCGAATTCAAGGTCTTACAAATCTTGGGGACAAAACCAGCCAACCAACCAACCAAATCAAACAAATAAACCATAAAAAGTTATAGAATGTAGTGTGTTTATTGAGTGAAGGAAGACCAAAAGATGGGTGGTCTCTCTGGGGAGCCCACAGGCCTCTGTCCATGGTGAAAACAGTGTGTGTGGGGCATTATTATTAAGCAGAACAGTGATAAGTTCTTATGAAAATTTAAAACCAACTTCTCAATACCTAAGCTTACTACACCAGCAATCTTTCTACTAAGGAAAACTTGTTGTCCAACTTAACATCACTCAACTACTCTATATTTATTAATTTAGTATTTAAATTTCATCAGTTCAAGCTTCTTTTTATTTCCCTTCCTATTTTCAGAAATAATTTGGAACCCTAAATGAGCTACTGTTTCATCTCGACTCTTTGTTTCATCATAGATTTATAAAATCTATTCAGACCATCACATGCCCTAATTCCCAGAGATTACATCTCCCTAGAATTGCAGAAAAGAAACATTTGAGTAAATGGGGGAAGAATATGGTAAATGATCAACCACAATGACAAATAACTAAAAAACAAACTTCAGTAGAGGGAAGACTACTACCTCTCATTCCGAGTCCAGCAAAACCTTTGAACCAAGATCATGGTGAAATGTCTTCAGCACACAGTTCCTTGGGGTGAATAAGACAAGGGGACTGGGGCTGTGAGGAGAAGTCTAAGGAAGAAGAAGAGCTATTCCAGCCACTCTGTTACTTGAGGGGTGATGGAGTGCAGAATAATTGTGGCAGAGACAGCAGGAACCATATGAGTGGAGGTGGTGACTAGAGGAGACGAGAAGATGGTGATAGTTCATTAAGATGCTTCCTCCATCATGTGGGAGACTCCAATTAGAGCAAAGTTGGCAGGCAGGAAACAGTTCAGGTCGTTCAGTCGCTCTGTGATGTTTCTTTTTAAGCAGAGAGCAGTGGCTCAATTGGAGCCACTTTTGTTTCCTAAGGGCTACTGGGAATGGTGAGAAAATATAGTTGTAGTTGTCACACTTGGGGTGAGTAGATGAGTAGTATCCAGCAGGTAAAACCCAGGGAGGCTCCTGTATTTCCCGCAGTGTACACAACTACAACACAACAAAGAAATTTTTGTCATTAATGCCAGAAGTGAGAAAGCTTGGGGCAGAGGAAGATACTTTCAAAGGCTAAATTTCTAGAACAATACAATTTTGAGATGACAACTTTACTGAACATGGTAAATGGAAAAATGCCCATTATACTTACTAACACAACTCAACAAATAGTCAGTTCAGACTGTGCTAACATGGATTTTAAAAACAAGCAAGGAAAAACAGTAGTCAATGATAAAAATGTTTCCAATATGCTCCAAAATAATAAAAATGACTTTTACCTGTCTATCTATCTATCTATCTATCTATCTATCTATCTAATCTATTAATTTTGTCTGCTAACCAGATTTACATGTGAAGATTTATAGCTATCATTAGAAAATCTAACTCAGTGGTTTAGAGGTAGGGCCAAAATTTATTTTAAAAAGATCCACTTGAGACTTTCTTGCATAGTCAAGATTAGAACCACTGTCTGATAGTTACATTGAGAAAACTAGCCTGAGCCAAGAATGGTGGTATGTTGCTGTGTTCCATCTACTTGACCAGCCTGGAAAGCTGAGGGAGATCCTATCTTAAAATGAAAAAGTCTAGTGGTAAAATGCATGCCCAGTGTGTGAGGCCATGGCCTTGCTGCCCAGTACCTCAAAAAATTAAAATGTAATAACCCACAGCTTAAAAAAGCCTGCAGATGTAGCTCATTGTGGTGGACGAGGGTTTGATCTCCAGATCTGAAAAAGACAAAAAGCTGAACTAATCGAATTTGTATGTTTATTCTCTCTTGTGGCATTCTGCTTACAAAATAATTGTTTAGTGGCATTAATTGATGGCAAGCCAACAATATAAAGAGATATGTGCCCCTTTTGCTGAATTCTATACCTTATCCAGAGCTTCCATTTAAAGAAGAATGACAATGGTTTGGAAATATCTCTATACATGTACTTATGCAATCATTTGTCATTCTCCCCTTTTATATTCAATTTTAAATTTAAATTAAAGTCATTTTTTCTTTACTTTAAAGTTTTTTTTATTAGTATGTGTTTGCAGTACATAGCAATTACCTCCATCATGGGGAGCTGATGTGTGTACACCGCACATCTTAACTTGTTTTCATCATCTTTCCCCTCCACTTTTTGGTCCCCTTTTATGAACTGATGGAGAAACATACAGGAGTTGTGCCCATTAGTGGTGTTACATAGCATGTTTTGATACTCAGATATATTATATCAAGTTCTAGTCAGGTTAAACATATATATATATATATATATATATATATATATATATATAGTTTCAAATATTTATCATTTCTTTACAGTGAAAAATTTCAATATACTCTTTTTTCTTGCTCAGTTTTAAGAATGAAGAGTGTGGGGGTCATTTAGACTTGTTGACCTGTTTAGGGAGTCTACCCTACTATTGCCAAAAACGTGAACCTGTGTGTTTCTTTGCTTTCCCTTTTGACCGCCTTATGACCTGTCTCCCCCGCCACACACATATTTGAATAAAGTTACTGATGAGAAATCAGGCAACACAGATTAACATTTTAAGATTGCCATAGGAAATCAGGGACAGATTGAAGTCACATTTCCAGCAACCAATCCAGAAACACCCCCTAAGTATTTTGTCCAGAATTATGCACAGGTAATCTTGTGCCAAAATAGGTTTCAGATGAAAGGAACTACAAGATGGTTTGTTCATTTAAAGAAAATACACACAGAGAAAAAAAAATACAATTTTAATTCTTATTCTTTAGTGCTTATATCTTGATTTCAGTAGAATGTCTAATAAAATGCTCACCAGATTAAAATGAACAAAAATAAATTTTTATGCCTAATTTTTTTGGTCTGTTTGAAATGATGCTCTTTTCCTTCTTCTCCTTTAGCTTTTCTGCTTCCAAGAGGACACACCATCTTGTTCTGTTCCCATCTTCAGAGAAGACCAAGCACTTACTGTTTACAATGCCCAGAAATTACCAAGGAACATCTTCAGTTTTTTAAAAAGGCAATATTATTTTCAGTTTCGTCATTGAATCAGCAGCAAGCATAGCTCACATCATTTCAAGGACTTCTTATTTGCATGGAAGAAGTGACTACTAGTGATTAATGAGAGCTCTCTGAGAACCTTGATGACAACTTTATTGGGAAATGTGAATATGGCAACCACTATCATTTCTGCCTCTTAAAACCATTGCCATAAAGAGAGTAAAAAGCATAATTCAACCCCAAAAGCTTTGCTTTTATATTGAAAAGTGAGGATGGAATAAAAAGGAAAGTCAATATAAACAGTATGTGTTCCAGATGAATTTCACCACATGACCACAGAAGAGCATGGCAGGGTTCTCAGACATAAGTGACAGAGATTAAAGAAATTCAAGCTGTAAACCATTTCTGTGTTATCTAAAAAGAATGCCACATTTTATCGTGCCCCTGGAGAAATGGCAGAAGATAAATGTAGGCGACTGCCAAATGCCAAAGGTGATTGTGATTGTGAAAATGTTTGTCTTTTCTAGGGAATTTGGGTCCAGTTGAATAGTTGAGAGTGTGAAGAACTACAGCCCATTTATCCAGTGACCTCGGTTCTGTTTCTATCTCTACCTCCTTGATGGAATATGGGGTCATGAGAGATTCTGAACATCTGGGTCTCAGTTTCCAAACAGAACAGTGCAGGTAGCAAAACCCATGGGTTACTGAGAAAATGGGAGGGGCTACCACCTCCTGAAGTCACTATTTTTTGTTTATAAAAATGTTAACATGAATATAATACCTACCAGAAAAAAAATATTGGCAGGGATTAAAATAGGCATCATATGTGGGATGTAATACACAATAGATGCCTAGTAAATGTTAGTTTGTGCATGTACGCATGTCTTGTGATTGTAGGCATTTCTTTATCATAAGTGAACAGAACTTTGGAGAAAGTTACTATGTGCTCTGTCTTAGGTGTTCTGGGAGAGAAGAGTGATGTGTACCTTGTACCTTAGATTTTTTTTTTTTTTTTTTTTTTTTT
>NDGM011089511.1:0-10654 GCA_002564305.1 Octomys mimax
ACATGACAAAGATAAGCCAATACATATCAGTTACAGCTACCAATGCAAAAGGCCTCAATTCACCAATCAAAAGAAACAGACTGGCAGAGTATATCAGGAAACAAAATCCAATAATATTCTACTTGTAAGAAACACATTTAACTCAAAAAGAAATTAATAGACTGAATGTCGAAGGATGGAAAAACAATACTCCATGCAATAGGAACCCAGAAAAGACAGGGGTAGCTACTCTTGCTTATGATGTCAACCTCAAACCAAGTGATTAAATGAGACAAAGAGAGAAAACTTTCTTCAAATTAATTTGAAACTAGTAAAGACCCATAATAACAAAAGCAATTCTGGAGGTAAGGAAACAAAGGAAAGGCAAGAGGCATCATAATCCTTGACCTGAAATTATACTATAAAGATGCTGTGATAAAATCAGCATGGTACAGGCATAGAGATAGACCTGAGGATTAGTAGAACAGATTAGAAGGTGCAGACACAACTACAAATACACCCAATCACCCTATCTTTGATAAAGGGCTAAACAGGTTCACTGCAAGAAACATGACATCTTTAAAAATGATACTGGAAAAACTGACTATCCACATGCTGAAGGCTAAAACTAGTCCCATACCTATCGTAATGCACAAAGCTACAGTTATAATGGATCAAAGATTTAAATAATGAAACAGAAACACTAAGTCTTCTGGAGGAAAATGTAGATAGAAATCTTAAAGACATAGAGGTAAGTAGAGAGTCCATGAACAAAAACTAAACTGGACAAGAAAAATAGCAAAGAATCAACAACTAGAATCTCATTTTTTGAAAAGTTTCTGCACTTCAAATCAAATGTACAACAGTAAAATGAAAACCCACAAATGGAAAAAGTTATAGCTGGCTGTCCCTCATACAAAGGCCTTCTATCTAGAACATACAAAGAATTTTAAAATATCAGCCCCCATCCAAATTCAAATTCCAATCCAGAAATGGGCCTCTGAGGTGAATATACACTTCTCTGAGGAAGAAATAAAAATGGCAAGTAGATATATGAAAAATGTTCAACATCATCAGTCATTCAAGAATTGCAAATTAAAGCAACACTGAGATTCCATCTCACCCCAGAAAGAATAGCTAACAAAAAGAAGTTAGCCAATAACAAGTACTGGAGTGGCTGTGGAGAAAAAAGAACGCTTCTGCACTGTTAGTGGGAGTGCAGACTGGTACAACCACTATGAAAATCAGTATGGAGACTTCTCTAAAAGCTGGCGTTGGAGAGCCCATTTAAGCCAGCTATTCCACCTGGGTATTTTTCCAGAAGAACTGAAAACCTCATACCACAGTGATATATGTGCACTCCTGTTTATAGCAGCACAATTTATTATAGCTAAACCCTGGAAAAAACCCAGATGCCCATCAACTTAAGAATGGATAAGAAAAATGTATTTTTACACAATGGACTATTATTCAACTATAAAACAGGATAAATTTGAGTCTTTTGTTGGTAAATGGATGCGTCTAGAGACTATACCATTAAGTGAAATAAATCAGACTCACATGCCCAAACATCATATTGTCTCCTTAGTGTGAGAACCTGGAAAAGAAAAATGGAATCTGAGGGTACAGTAGACACTGGTAAAGGGAATGAACTTATTCAAAAGGAAAGAGTTACTGAATTGAGGGGAAGGACAGGAGAAGGAGTGGATAAAAGATATTTATCTATGCATGTAAGCAGGATGGTTTGGACAACTATGCCATGCATTTCTGCTTGTCTATGGAAAGAAGCAGTTAATGTTTTGATTTGTTTGTCTTCTTTTTTCAATTGTTTCTCCTTTTTGTTTTCTTAATTTTGTATGCATTTCTTTCTTCTTCCAATTTTACATGCATATATCTGGTAATAGGAATAACTAGTTTGAAGACAACACTATGTATCACAACCAATACTGTGAAATTCATATTACTTTGTTAACTGGAAATCTGTACCACTTGTAATTTTTTTGTTTTAATTCTAATTTTACTCTCTTTAGAAATAAAATAGAGATAAAGAAGGTCACTACAAACTACACGAAGAAGAGATAACAAATATATATATATATATATATATATATATATATATCCAATATAGAGGTACTCAACTACATAAGACAAATTTTAACAGACATGAAAAATTAAATGACCAATAATATAATTGTACTAGAGGACTTTAACAGCCATTGACACAAAGAGATCAACCATGCAAAAAATAAGCAAAGAAATAACAGAAATAGACAAACTTGTGAATAAACAGACTTGGTAGACCATTATGCACTGTTCAACTCAAAAACATCACAATGCACATTTTTCTTAGCAGCAACTGGGAATTCTCCAAAACAGATCATGTCCTAGCATATAGAACATGTTTAAGGAAATACAAGGGAAACTAGTTGTCTTCAAAATTATGCCATGCATATTAGCTGACCATAGTGCAACAAAACTGGAAATTACTGAAAAAAGAAACAGCAAAATCTCTCTAACCACATGGGAATAATGTGCTTCTGATCAATCAATGGGTCATGGATGAAATTAAAGAAGAAACTAAACAGTACTTAAAATCAACTGAAAATGCAGATACAGCTTACCAGAACCTGTGGGATGGAATGAAAGCTGTTTCAGGAGGGAAATTTATAGCAACAAATTCTCACATTGGGAAAACAGAACAAGCCCAAATAAACAATCTTATGCTGCACCTCAAGCTCCTAGAAAAAGAAGAACAAGTCAAGTCCAAAGCCCAAAGAAGGCAGGAAATTATAAAGATCAAAGCAGAAATAAATGAAATGAAGATAAAACAAAGAATTAATAAATTGAAGAGTAAATTCTTTGAAAGAATAAATAAAATTGATAAACCCTTAGCTGACCTCATTAAATAACGAAAAAATTAAATTTATACAATGAGGAGTGAAAAGAGGGAAATCACTACAGACACTATAGAAATTCAGAAGACTATCAACAATTATTTCCAAAGTCTTTACTTTCACAGAATATAAAATATAGAACAAATGGACAGATTCCTAGACACATATGAACTACTAAAGCTAAATCAAGAAGATATAAAATTCTGACTAACCCAATGTCAGCCAGTGAAACTGAAAGTGTAATCAAAACTGTGCCAACAAATAAAAGCCCAGGTCCCAGTGGATTCATAGCTGAATTCTTCAAAAACATCTAGGGAGGACCTAATGCCAACTCTTCTCAAGCACTTGAATGAAGTTGAAAGGGCTGCAATTCTCCCAAACTTATTCATTGAGGCATATATTACCCTGATAACAAAATCAGAGAAGGACACAACCAAAAAAGAGAACTACAGGCCAATTTCCCTAATGAACATAGGTGCTAAAATCTTCAAAAAAAAAAAAAAAAGCTAGCAAACAGAATGCAGTAAATCATCAGGAAGATTATCTACATCACAACAAATTGGGATTTATCCAAGGAATGCAAGGATGGTTTAACATATACAAAATCATAAGTGTAATACAACACATCAACAAGCCAAAAACAAAATCACATGATCATCTCAAAAGATGCAGAGAAAGCTTTTGACAAAGTGCAACACTCATTCATAATAAAAACACTACAGAAAATTGGAATAGATGGTCTTTACCTCACCTTCATAAAAGCCATCTACAACAGCCAACATTATACTTAGTGGACAAAAACTGAAAGCCTTCACTTTAAAATCAGGACCACAAGGATTTCCACTGTCACTATTCCTGTTCAATATACTTCTGGAAACACTAGCCAGAGCAATTAGACAAGAAAAATAAATAAAAGGAATAATGACTGGGAAGGAAGAAGTGAAATTATCATTATTTGCATGTGACATAATACTATACATTGAAGACTCCAAAAACTCCACTAAGAGACATATAGATTTAATAAGTAAATTCAGTAGCATAGCAAGACATAAATTCAATAACCAAAAATCAATAGAATTTCTATACACAAACAACAAATGCACCAAGGGAGAAAAGCAAACCTTATCTTTCACAATAGCATTCCACAAAATGAAATATGTAGGAATCAATCTCACAAAGGAAGTAATTATACAGTGAAAATTATAGTACCCTGAAAAAAGAGATCAAAGAGGATATTAGGAAATGGAAAGATATTCCTTCTTTCTGGATAAGAAAACCAAACATTATGTAAATGAAAATACTCCAAAAATTGTTATACATATTCAATGCAATCCCTATTAAAATACTATTAGCATAACTTACAGCTCTAGAACAAAACATTCCTATACTTCATCTGGAACCAGAAGAGATGTAAAATAGGAAAAACGATCCTGAGTAACAAGGAAAGGTAGGAGGCATCACAATCCCTGATTTGAAATTATACTACAAAGCTACAAAGTAGCTACAAAGCTACTGTGATACAGTCATTATGGTACTTACAAAGAAACATACCCAAGGATCAGTGGAACAGATTAGAAGATATAGACACAACTACAAGCACACACAGCCACCTTATCTTTGAACAAGGAACCAAACATATTCATTGGAAGAAAGATAACCTCTGTAATAAACGGTGCTGGAAATACTGGCTTTCCACATGCCAAAAGCTTAAAATACACCCAGGCCTATCACTGTGCACAAAACTACAGTCAAAATGGATCAAATATTTAAATATTAAAATGGAAACAGTAATCTTCTGGAAGAGAAATGAGGTAGAAACCTTGAGAACAGAGGGTTAGGTTAAAGAGTTCATGAACAAAAACCAAAGTGCACAAGAAATACTTCAAAGAATCAACCATGAGGAGCCCATCTTTTTGGAAATTTTCTTCACATGAAAATAAATCACCAGAGGAAAAAGAAAACACAGAAAGTGGCAAACAATTATAGCAAAATTTCCTTAAGACAAAGGACTCCTATATAGAACATATAAATAAGTAAATAAGATCAGGTCTCCAAGGCTCAGAGACCCAATCCAAAAAAATGGGCATCTGAGATGAATACACACTTCACAAATTGCAAATAGTGTGAAAAAATGTTCAACATCTTTGGTCATTCAAGAGAAGCAAATTAAAATGCTGAGATACAATCTTATGCCAGAAAGAATGGCTTTCATCCAGAAGTCAACCAATACAAATGCTGAAGTGGCCATGGGGAGAAAGGAACCCTTCTCCACTGTTGGTAGGAGTGTACAGTGGTACAATCATTCTGGAAATCAGTATGGAGATTCCTCAAAAATCTTGGATTGGGGGGTCCCATTCAAGCCAGCCATTCCCCTTGTAGGCATTTTTCCAAAAGAACTTAAATCATCATACCACAGCAATATATGTACACCCATGTTTATAGCACCATAATTTGTCGTAACTAAATCTAACTAAAACAACCCAAATGCCCATCAACTGAGAAATGGACAAAAAGGATATGCTATTTTTACACAATAGAGTATTATTCAACCATAGAAAAAGATAAATTCAAGACTTTTGTGCATAAATGGATAACAGCTGCAGACTATATTGGTAAGTAAAATAAATCAAACCCACATGTGTGAATATTGTATTACCTCACTAGTGTGAGAACCTGAAAGAACAATTAAAATCTATAAGGTACTGCAGATACTATGAATGAGAAAGAACTTCTTCAAGGGGAAGAAAAAAATTGGATGAGGAAAAAGACAAATGAAAGAAGAAAAAAATATTTTTAGGTCTATATACAGAATAGTTTGGATAATTAAAATTCTCAATTTCTGCTGGTCTTGTGAAAGGAGTAGTTAATGCTTAATTTTTTCTCCTTTTTTCTTATTTTGTTTCCTCTTTTGAATTTCTTATAACTTCTTTGTTATTATTTTGGGTTTTTTTTCTTTAAATGACTCTTGTTCATCTATATCTGGTAATCTGAACAACTAATTTGAACACAGCATCATGTAATGCAGCAACCATTGTTGAATTTCCATTACTTTGTTTAGTGAAATCTTGTATCATTTCTAATGCAGTTTTTTCTATCTCTACTTTATATTGTTTAGAAATTTAATAAAATTTATATGTATGGACAGGTCCCAAGCACTAAAATAAATGTAAGAAGTGGCATTTTGTTCTTACTGCTTGGCCCCACTCTAGAGCTATCTGGATGTGTGGCTGACCACTCTGCCCTGTTTAAAGTCTTCTGAAGAGGGGCCTGGAATATAGCTCATCAATACAACACATGCCTGGTAAACTCACTGTCCTGAGTTCAACTCCTAGAACCCCCCAAAGAAATAAAATAAAAGTCCTCCCTAGACATCCTATTTCCCGCAGGAAATAGACTTCCTGCTAAGGCTGTGTACTTACAAGTAATTCTAAGAAAGGAAATTTTCCAATGAGTTGTGCTTAATAGAGAAACAGTAATTGAAGAGGAATGATAATGAACCTTGAAAGACTAGTCAAAAGTCAAAAGGTAAGGAAAATGATTAATTTTAAAAATGAAGAGCACATGTTAACATGTTAGAAACCACTTTACTAGTGTGAAGCATACCTACCCGCTCAAGAGAATTTAAAGACTGAGAAGGCAGTACAAGCTTTAAGTGTCAGTATATTCGTATAGGATTACTACACATAACCAATGGACTGCATAACCAACAGCTCTCATATCCCAGGGGTTTACAACAATGAGCTCATTTCTCATTTTTCCATTCCTGGGTTTTGGGACACACAAGGGTCTGTCACAGGCTGAAGGTTGGGCTCAGGTTCATATGTGTGACTTTATGCTGCAGCTCCAGCTTAAAAGATGAGGGATGCTATGATATGCACTTTGAATGATAGTTACGAAGAGGAGAACCCCGCAGCCAAACCTCTGCTTGCAAGATTCCCAGTTACCTTCCCTTCGACCAGGCAAGTCACATGGTCAAGTCGAGTACAGTGCAGTGGTAAGGTATACTCTGCTTATATGCAGGCATACTAAAACATGGCTGAGATTTACAATTCTGTTGTGGGCAGTGAAAAATTGAAAGGAGTGACCAATCTATCACAGTCAATCGGAGAATCTTAAATTTATGGTAATGACAACAGATCCATTGAAAGATCCATTGTTGAGCATCATAGTGGCAGGCAGTGAAAACACTTTAGTGGAATGGTGATTGGTGGGACTGATTGGAGAAGCTCTTGCAACAGTTAAGACATACAATAATAGTGTGTTAGCTATGACATAACGCTGATAATCAAGAAAACAAAACATTGGCAAGACTGAGTGAAGAGTGAACAAAGAAATCTTAATAAATGACTGAAAATGATGACACAAAGCAGAAGAAAATGTCCAAGATGGTTCTGCAGTCTCAGACCTGGATGAATAGAAGCTCTGGGGGGAACTGATGCCTGAAAGGCTAGAAGTTAATTTGGAAGATGGGAGGAAACATAATGATGTCTATAGTATAACATCTTTGTAGTGAATCAAGCAGGGATACCTGGCAGAACTTATAATGATCTAATATTTGGGGGAAAAGCCAGTCAATTAGAGAAAATTAAGGGTCATTCAGAGGAAGAAGGAAGAGCCAGCCAGATAGCTCAGCAGATGAGAGCTGCTGTAGGACTATATTCGATCGCCAGAGTGCTGTGGGGCACGCTAACACGGCGATTGAGACTGGGCATCGAGGCGAGCACCTGTAAACCCAGCACATGGGGGCTGAAAACAAGAGAATCAGCACGAGTCTGATCTGTGTAGTGAAACCCTGTAGACCCTTACTAAATACATTGAATAAATAAATAAATAAACAAATAACGAAGAAGTAGGGACTGGGGAGATAGCTCAGTGGAATAAGCATTTGCCTGGCAAGAGCAGGGTCCTGAGTTCAATCCCCAGATTGAATAAATAAATTAATTAATAAAAGAAGTAGCTGAGATTCCCAGCAACTAAGCAAAAACAGAAAATACCTAACTTTACAGAAAGGGGAGACAAGATAAACATGATGAACAGATAGTGATACTACTATATTAAGAAAAATCTGTAGACCGTAAAACATAGGAAATGATCTCAATATGATTATCTTACATATGGCCTTCTCTGCAATAAAATTACTTAGGAATTTAAAATATGGATTATATTTCTGTTGTTTTGTGGAAGTTATTCTATCTAACAAGAACATAGAAAGATATGAATTTATAGAATTTAAAAAGCTAGAAGAGAAATGCAGCAGCTGAGATGGTAATGAAAGCATTACGTGTTATGTGTGGAAATAAGCAACTTACATTTGTTGTGATGAGGTGGCCCTTAGGAAACTTCACTGCAGCACAGTGAAAAATCAGACAGAGAAACGTTTCCAGAAAAAAAGGAGAAACGTGATGAATTCTTTTAATTTTCTCTAAACTCAATAGTTCCCTTGCATATGTTAGTGTCACAAGAGGGAAACAAAACTGGCTGTGTATTGGCACTGCATACTTTTCAATAACCTAAATGAAACCACTTACTGTAATAGATAATCAAATAATTTATTAAAAAGCATATTAAAAATGATTTGACATCTGACAATATAAAACAAAATCTTAACTGAAGCATGGAAATATGGATTGTGACAATATGAAAAATACATGGTATGGTTAATACAAGTTTTTTGTGCTTATGATTGCTTTTAACCCTCCACACATTCTCTATAAAATAGTCCATAGACAGTTCTTGCTCAATTGATAGCTGGAAAAATAAAGAGGAAAATAGGTTAAATCACTTACCAAGAACAGCTGGCAGGTCAAAGTGTCTTTCAAATCTAGGTTACAGCATCCTTTCCACTATATCAAATAATTAGCTATACATGTAGAGGACCCTCAACCTTCCTTCCTCCACTCCACTTCTGGCCTTTTTATAAAAGACAAAAAAATTAAAATATTAATAAAACAGTTTCAAAACAGATTAGTAGGAGAGGTACAATAATTAATACATTGTGTATTGTTTTCTTCATAATAGTTATTCAGAGTACAAGATGCAGGTGTGATATCTTATCCAAAAAATATTTGCACAAACTTCTCTTTCAAATGAACTAAGAGAAACTAGCCTTATAACTACATTAAATATGTTCTGGCCTTGCTTGGTGGATTCCAATGGCTATTAATGGCTTACCCTATAAAAATCTAGTCTTCTTCACGAAGTATGCAGTATATTTGCAATCAGGCTTTCATTTAGCATGCTTATCTTACCACCACATCTCAAGCACCTCCTCAGACCTGCATCCCCACCATATTTCTAGTGCTTCATACAAAGGTAGTGCCTCCCACTGTAATTTTAAGTATGTTCTTACCATCTCTAATCCAAACTCTGAGTTCCAAAATGTTCCGAAGTCTAAGACACTTTGAGTATCAACACTATGCTGCACAAATTCCACATTTGACTTCATGTGGTGGGGCATAGTCTAAACATGGGTACACTACAAATTGTGTACAAAATTACTGTTGGGCTATATGGTTAATATATATATAAAACATAAATAAATTTTGTGCTTCTACTTAGGCCGTATCTCCAAAATATGTGTAAATATAAAACCAGGGACCAGCCAGATACTTCAACAGACTAAAGCACCTGCTTAGGCAGGTGCAGGGAGCGGGGTTCGATTCCCAGCATGCCATGCCAGCTCTGCTCCCTGAGCACATTGAGCCAGCAAACAAGATTGGGCATGGTGGCATGTGCCTGTAATCCTAGCACTTGGGAGGATGAAAACAGGGGAATCACTATGAGTCCAATTTGTGTAGTGAAATCCTTTAGACCCTGTATTAAATACATTTTTAAAATATTATAAAACCATGAAAAAATCTAAACTTGAAAATTCTGGTCCCAAGTGTTTCAGATAACAGGTAAGTAAACTGTACTGGTTTGGAAATGTACTAATTAAAATTACTGCTTTTAAAATTTTTAATTCAATTTTAATTGCAATTTCTTTGGAGATCATTATAGATTCTCACAAGATGTAAGAAACAACCAAAGACATTAAGTGGCAATGCCCCCAGTATCTTCCCAAGGTAACTTTTTGTTGCACTCCAGTATATCACAATGAAGATAACATTGACTCAGTTCAGTCTCCTAAATCTACCAAAGTGTACTTATTTGCTTGAGTGTATATGAAATCCCATGAAATTATTTGTCTCTACAGGTTTGTGCACTCATCACCATAGGAAAGATACTAGGAAATTTCAGCCCTAAAGGGATCCTTGTGTCTCTCTCCTACAACTGTAACTAACAACCTCCCTCTCAGCCCTTAACACCTACCGCCTTTACTCCTGGCAACCACTAATTCATTCTCTGTTTCTAAAAATCTCAAAAGTATTATATAAATGGAAACTGCACTGAATAATAAATAATGAGGATTTACTTTATTCATTCAGCCTAATTCCTTAGAAAGTCCTACAGTGCACTGCAGGTTTCAATAGTTTATTTCTTTCATTGCTGGGGAGTTGTCCATGGAATGCAGTTTTTACAGTTATTCCACTCACTGAAGACCCTTGAGTGGTTTCTCCAGTTTGGGCCTATTATAAATAAAGTTTCTATGAATATTCAGTTATTAATTTTTGTATTAACATGAAATTATTTCACAGGGTTAAAAATCTAACAGCACATTTCCTGAATCATACTGTCTTTTCATGTTTTATATATAAACAATCATATTAAAATGAAGTTATTGGAGAGAAAACATTCTCTCAGGCTTTCACAGAGAGCACATTGGCCAAGCAATGGCCGTG
>NDGM011089516.1:0-16891 GCA_002564305.1 Octomys mimax
AAAAAAAAAAAAAAAAAAAAAAAAGAAAGAAGAATTATCATTCATTAAAGTCTGATGTAAACTTCAGCCAGAATTTTGTCAGCTGTTCAGCATTGGCCAAATAGCTCAGCAGACTAAAGCACCTGCTTAAACACGCACAGAGACCAGTGTTTGATCCCTGGCATGCCATGCTGGCCCTGCCCCTGGGAATACTGTGACAGTGATTGAGACTGGGCATGGTGATGTATGCCTGTAATCCCAGTGCTTGGGATGTGTCTGATCTGTGTGGTGAGGCTCTGTAGTCTCTGTACTAAAATACATTGAAAAAAAAAAAAAGAATTTTGTCAGCTATTAAAATGTTCATAGCATAGTGACCAGTTCGTCCCAGTTTACCTGTGGTTTTCCCTATTATGGGGCTGAAAGATCCATGTTCAAGGACATCTCTCAGCCTTTGACAAGCTGAAGCTATTGTTTATCATACTTCCTAGAACATTGCCTTATTAAAGGATAAGGAAAGGATCTCAGGGTTAAAAAAAGTTGTTTCAAAAACTCCAATTGCCGTAGCTAAGTGGATGCAACTTGAGACTATACTTATGAGTGAAATAAAGTAGACCTACATGTGTAAGTATCATATTGTCTCCCTAGTGTAAGACCTCAAAAAAAAAAAAAAAGAAATAAAAACTGAAAGGTATGATAGATGCAGTTACATGGAAAGTAACAGAACTTAAGGGCTGAGCAATGAAGAGAGACAAAGGAGAAAAGATATAAAATAAGGTAGGGGCAAAACCATACCTGCATATACACAAGATGCTAAGGCGATTGTCCTAAGAATCAACATCAGTTTTTTGAAACTAGCAGTTAATGGGTACAAGTCATACCTTGACTAACTCTCTGTGCTCATATCTGTGAACTAAGCAGCTACACTGAGCACAGCGATGTGTAATGCTAAAACCAAGCTTGAAATACCTGTCATTTTGGTCTTCTAAATGTGTACCATTTATAATGTCATATTAATTACTGCTATACTGTCTTTAAAGTAAATTTTTATGAAAAGTAATAAAAAGACATGAGAGACAAGAACAAAAATTTAAATTTTCTTGAAAACATGTGGTAATATTCAATCCATTTTTTGTTGTTGTTAATTCCTCATCTGCAGTTTGTAAGTAGCTTTAGAACCAGAGGTGTCAAAATCCATTTCAATGCACATTTCTAGGTTTACGTTTGCAATGCATAATAATGAGGCCCCCCTTGGAGAGCTCGTGTGCACCATTCACCGCCTACCCCACTCATCCCCTTCCCTGAGGTTCCCAGTGGCATGGCCAGGAGGCATTGTTGTGAGACTCAAGGAGCTGGAGACCAATGTCCAAGGCCTGCAGCTTTTCCTAAATGGGTCCTTTTCTCCTCTTTCCCCTCTCATCCCCTCTAGGAGACTAGTAGTTGGTGCTACCCATATCTTGGGTGCATCTTCCCTTTTAATTTGCTGGCCTGTGTCTCCACGCAGTCTACTTCCTTGTTTCTTTTTTATTTTACTCTTTAAATTATTTATAGTTTGAGTGTCTCATATTAGAGAAACCGTTGGATATTTCAACTGCCTCTGCTTTATTTCACTTAGCCTTATGGTCTCAGGGAACATCCATTTTCTTACAAATGACTCAAATTTATCCTTTATGCTGAATACTATTCACATATATTACATATTTGAATCACTTATTCTTTTTATTTCTGTTAGCATATGGTTGTGGTACATAGCAACTACATTCCCCTAGGAAATTGTCATCCCGTTCATTTTTAGCGCCCCCTTCCGATCCCCAAATCTTTATAAAACACCATCCTATGTAGTTATAGGCTAGGTCAAGTAAGAAAACACCAGAAATTTTCAGGCCAATTCTGAAGACTAAAGAGGTTGAGATAGTTTGGATAAGCTTTGGAGAGGCAGCCAAATTCTGGATGTGTATCTGAACTTTCTCCAAGTTACAAACCTTTTGAGGTTTACTTCTCCTCAGTCCAAAGCCACTGGAAGAGCTGACAGAAGTTTGCAGCTTTACATGAGCTATAATGAGGGCGAGGTTATTGGAGGAGCCAAGCCACGCTGTCCCCCTGTTGTTTGGATAATAAAGTTCAGAAATACTGAGGACAATCTCACTAGACAGACAAAGAGTGACATTTACTTATCATTCTCAGCTTCACTTCCTTTTTCACTAATTAAACCTCAGTTCTTCACAGGAAATAAAATTTTGCAACCTCCATAATGGCTTGGCTTAGTAATTTGGTCTATCTCTCCCCCTGGGGTTGTCTGGAAAAACAGGAAAAGCGAGGTGCCAGGGTGAGGACTCAGAAGAGCCAGTTATCTTCTAAATTAGCAGATATGTTTCACTGCACATGGCCAGGGTTAGTTTGCCACTGGATCAACAAAGATGCCTGCCCTGCGTCTCTGTCTGGAAGGCTTTAGAGAGAAAGGGAAGGGGCAAGAGCCACAGGGAACGCTTGGGGAGGGGGTGTCTAGCCCTGCAGGGTAGCCAACTCGCGGTGCCTAGCAGAGTCATACATAGGCCTTGGAACAGCTAGGTAGGGTGTAGTGGAGGAGGAGGATCATAAAGCAAACCTGTTTCCAGGTTTTAGGTCCATTTAAAACACATGAAGCTTGTCCACATCCTTTCACCTTCATGGAAAACCTGGACCCACGGCTACATGGAGGTCTAAACTTGCTATTTCTGGTCCGTTCAAAACACAATTATGAGTAGAGAAAGAGACAGCTTTCACAGGACTAGGTCCTTCCACAGTGTCACGCATGGCACTAGAAATCTAATTTCCAAAGCAATGTGTAAAAAGCTTTCTCGTAAGACACATATTTCTAAAGGATGATGAGTAGAGAAAGTAAAGTAGATGTGGAGATACATTTTCATATAATTAGCACATTTGATCTATCACTTGGAATTTTACATATGGAATTTAGTAAGAATTAACAAATGTTCATACCAGATAACAAACTGCCAAGTAATGTGCTAATTAAACAGATTTGGTGGAATAAGAGGGGGGAATAAATATGCTAAAATTAGAAGGGAACACAGCTGGACTTAATCCACTTCTTTATTCCAAGGCTTTGGAAAATCCTGTGATTCCCCTCTCCTTGGTGGTTATATTATTGAATCTTAAGGATTTATTGAATTTTTAGTGTATTATGTGGCCAAAAAGTTTGTTTGTTGTTATTAGTGTTTATATTTAAAACAATGCCATCTCAAAATATTTAAACCATCTTACTTTGTATAATAAATGAATTTTGGAAAGTATTAAATCAGCCTTCTATAAATTAAATAACAGATTGCTATGTAAGTCAAACTTTTAGGAAATTCTATTATTAAAACATATTCTCTCCTCACATACCCTGTTACTTTCTAGAGTCCTCTGTCTCTTTGTCTCTGTCACTCTGTCTCTGTCTCTGTCACTGTCTCTGTTTATCTGTCCATCTGTCAGTCAGTCTATCTGTCTCTCTCTCTCTCTCTCTTTTTCTCTCTTTCCATCTGAGGCTAAACTTATGAATTGGATCTATTAAGAAAGCACAAATTTTAAATAAGTGAAAACTGCAGATGCTGTCACCTTATAAAAGATTTTAAAAATAGTTTTGTTGCAGCAAAAGGAGAAAACAGCATTCACTGAAGAATTTGGCCCCTCTGATGTCCAGCCTGGGATTTGATTTGAGGACATGGTGTCCTGGGACCTTTGACACTTGTGGGTCTGAAGGGCCCTGGCTCCAGGGAGAGGTTGGACAGGGTGTCAGGCTTTCCCTGCATCCTATCAGCCTCAAAAACAAATAAAACAAAAAACTGGACCTAAATCAGTGCTAAAAACATATGATAGTATAATCTTTGGATAAGAGTCCATAAAAATTTATATATCTGGAGTCTAATATACTGGTGGAATAAAGCAGAATACTAGGTAATATTAACATTGGAAGAAGGACCAACAGCAGAGTAGGACAATGTACCTCAGTGACTATAATAACTAAGAATCAGTGGTATTTGCATGTGAGTCATAAATGAACAATTACAATGCTTGAACTTGTTGGGATTTTACCAAATACAAATATTCATGGCTTGTAGGTTTCATGGAGTAAGGATATACTTTAATACTAATAGCAATTTTAACTGTGCTGCTTCCAGTGAGGGTACTAAAGCTTCTGTGAACAGTAATGGGAATGAAACGGAAGAGGTCTGAACATCAGTCAAAATCTTCTTATTTTTACAGTTAACGAAGTGTCTGGTAACAGGAGTAAGAATCTAAAAGCAAGGATGGATATGAGAGGCCTCCTGCAAGGACCCCCTTTGGCTGGCAGGTCTGGTAACGAGGACGGCGCTTGCTATGGAGGACAAAGCAGGAACATGCCCAACTCTCCTCACCTCCCTGTTGGTTCCATCTTAGGTGATGAGTCCCCTGGCAGCACTCTGAGCTCTTCAGACAGGCAGCCCTGGGCAGAGCATGCCACAGGCATACACCTCTGACTACATTTTTCTTTGTGCAATTGCTGATTAAAACTGATCTCCAATTATGAGGAACTGACAGTGAGTGTGCATTCCAGTATCATTCCTATAACACTCACGGTCCTGAAGAAGAGGTTTGGGGAGAGAGGAAGAGAAATATTATCATTCACTTGAGCTTCAAAGCACGATGTGGATAAGATTTAGTGACCTTACTCTGTCTGTTAGAACCCTTAAACACCAGAGCTGAAGAAAATTGAGATATTACGTGTTTCAATCCCTTCATTTAAGGGTTGATGAAACCTGGGTCTAGAGAATTCACCAGTTTTGTCCAAGGCAACACAAATAAGTCAATGATAGGATGAGATCGAGGTCTTTGAAGCCCATTCCAGGCTGCTCTGCAGACCATCGGTGCTATTCTGTCTTTTTCAAGGTTGTATCTTCTAGGAGAATTTCACCTGGCCCAATTTCCCATATACCTGTAACAAATTAAGATTGTTGGTAACTTTCAATGAAGACATACTTATTGTATAATCTTTAACACACAAATATCTTTTACCTACTGTCTTTCTCTATGATAAGGCTAATAAAACAACAGTATGTATCATGCCATTCAATTGCTTACACAAAGTAATGACTATGAAAATGATTTATTATAATTATAATGATTATGTATGGTTAAATATTGCCCATAATATGTATTTTTTATAATTTTATATATTTTAATTATATTTAAAATAGTTAATACATGTTAAAATATTCTGTGTAACAATCGTCAATGAGCCTCTACTATACAAAAGTTAGAAAGTAAGCTTATTTGACTTCCTCTCTCTCTCTCTCTCCCCCCAGACTATGGAAAGTTTATTCAGCTGTTTTTGATGTCTTCAACTACTCTTTCTAGCCATCTGTTGAGGGTTTTTTTTTCTTTTATGAAAATAGACTGAACCTGTACACACAGCATTTGGATGTAATAATTATTTTGACTTCTTGTTGATTGCATGTGACGAGAATTTAGGCTTCAAAGTTAATAAGCATATCAGAAATATTGGTTCTCACCATCCACCAGGCCATGGTGTGAATTTCGCAGGCCTGTTTTCTTTACCCTCTCTGTGCAGACAGCATTATTCACTATAAGCACCATTAAAGAACCAAGTGTCAATGAACCCAGCAGTGAACTGACAGTTACTTAAACAGCACATGATCCAAAGCTGTTTGAGGAATGCCAAATGCTTCTTTTTTCAGCAAGTTCATTTCATCCAAGGGGGAAAAATCATTTCATTTAAAGATTTGTATTTATGAACATGTTATGAATGTTCTGGATGTTCCCTGTAATGTTTTATGAAAGATACAGATGCGTTTCCAAGAATCATGAAGCAAGCCTGCTGTCTAAGGAGACGTCTTGGCCCCTCAAAGGCCAATCCGCAGGGTGGAAGGCAACGGCTGAGCCCCAGAGAAAGACTGAGCAGTCTCTCTTGGCAGGGAGACCCCTCAGTCACCACCTGACAGGGCTCTGTGGTGCTCCTCTTTGTTCTGACTGCCTTCTCTCAACCCCCACTGCTCCCAGCCGGGTAGTCTGAAGAGCCCAGCTGCTTGGGAAAGGAATCAGGACGATCATTCTTAGGAGGTCTTTGCCATTGTCCAGGTTGGAGCCAACCACCTGAAAGGTCCGCTAGCCAACAAGTCCTCCTCCTGCTCTCTAGTGACCCACTCTCTGGAGCCGCTTAAGAGGAGAAGGCCAAGAACAGCAGAAGGCTGTCCCAGAGAGAGGGAGAGATGGGATCCAGTGAGAATTCAGGCATCTATAACATACTTTCCTCTTTCTTAAGGTTTACATAGTGATCTATAATGTAGCAAAAATGGATATGATGTCATGGTAGGACTTTGGTTCGAATTTTAACTTTTAGATGTTAACTTCTATTTCCTGACTTGATTGGCTTACTCGGTTAAAGCATGTGGTTTAGAGAAGAGTCACAACCTGGTCCCTAGAAGGACATGAGGCGCTTCCCTCACCCAGAAGAGGCCTTTGTATTTAAGTGGGTAGCATCTGTCTACAACTTAGCCAGCTTTCTAAATGCCATGTGGTTGGTCAGAGGAGAAAGATGAGGAAAGAGTAAGCATGAAGTTCTGCGTAAGCTCATCTCAGAGAGCATTGTATGATTGTATGTCTCCCTGGGAGCTGGTGACTTAGCTTGATTTACCCAAAAGGCAGAGTCTGAGCTAAGCTTACTTGGACAAATGACTGCAGGAACTGGAGTGGGGAAGTGGGAAAAGTGAAACGGGAAAGGGAGGAAGGAAAGAAAACCTACTGTCTACCAGTCAGATGCCACCCTGGAATCCTGATTCCCTGCTGGGAATCTCTGAGGAGCCTTATAGAAAGAAGCTCACAATTGCCAGATGAGTTGAAGAGGGGATATTTACCCCTACATCTCTTCTCCAGGCCAAGACTTATGCCTTGGGGTTGTATCTTCCTTGAGCTTTTGGCTGAGGGTACAGCAGCTAGTTCACAAGCAGCTACAGAAGAACTCAGAGAGCAGAGAGAGGGCACTGTGGCATGGCACTCACGCCAGCCCTGTGCCTTTCTGCATCCAGAAGGGCCAGGAGTGGCAGGGCAGGGTGTAGGGTGTGTGCTAGCGACTCGCTTCCCAGCACCTGGCAGCACTGTGTCCCCGCTCTGTCCTCTCAGCCTTCCCATGCTGCAGCTTGACTCTTCCCTCCCTCCAGGTCTCACCTTGAACTTTGACTCTCACTTGCTCATTTTGATTTTGCATTTTAATTTTGCTTGGAAAACAGAATTAGTCGGAAGATGCATTCCTGGTTTTTCCATCATCAAGCCTAGGGTCTGGCACCCTGGGATCGCTCCCTCTGCCTCCATCTCTGTTCTGCTGCTTGTACTCACCGTGAGCCCCTGGCCCTACTATGCTGCCCCACTGTATCCCCCCCACTGAAGCTCTTGACTCTGCTGCTCTGCTTTTGTCTCCTCCATTTCTCATCCTTCTCATCAGTGTAGAAATCTATTGCAATATGTCCACTCATGATATTAAAACAATTCTCTCATGTCTTTACAACTCCGTCTAGTTGGTGGCCAATTTCTCTGCAGCCTTTTATAGCAAAACTCTGAAAATAATAAACTAACTATGCTTTTTAGTCACACTTCCTCTCCTTCCATTTTCTCTTGAACACATCTCCAGTCTGGTTTTCATTCCCAGTGCCACACTAAAGTCAATCTTGTCAAGGTCACTAACCTTCAATTCCTCAAATCAAATGGTTAATTTTCAATCTTTTTTCCCTTGACTTCTTGGTAATATTTGACACAGTGAATCCACATGGTTGATCCATCCAGCTTGGAAATAGTTCTTTCTCTTAGTCACTGGGCTTGTAGATGATGTAGATTTGCCACTGGGATATTCATGGTTCTCTCATTAAATAACAAGAATTCTTTATTGTCACTGCCTAGGTGAGCCCATCTAGGCACATGGTTTTGAATACCATCTTTCTGCTGCTGATTCCTAAGTTCATATCTTCCATTCTGACTTCTCTCTTAACCTTTTTCTCATGTAATCAACTACCTACTAGGTGTGTCCAATTGGCCTTGTAATAGATGTCTCAAAGTTAGAGCAATTTGACTTCCTCTCTTATCAATATTGTTGTCCCCAAAGTTTGCAAGGAGTTTCACTCCCTTCAGGTGTTTATAACGAAAAGCCAAGGAATATTCATGATTTTTCTGTGCAGTAGCCTCACAACTAATGTCTGTTGCTGCTTTTATCTATAAGAGTACATTCTCCTCTCTGGGCTCCAAATCTTATGAAAATATAGGTCCAGTCATGTTACTTTCCTACTGTAAACCACCTTATGGCTCTACAGCCCATTCAATAAAGGGATGTGTGTGATCTGGCCACTAGCTAAGTCCTCAGTGGCCTTCCCTACATACTCTATCTTACCGCTTTTCAGTTGTATGGACGCCTTACCCTTCTCTGAACAGCCTGTCCTTAGAATTTGCTCATCCTTACACTTCCAATGCCGTTCACCCAACATTAAGATATAAAGGGAAATCAGTAAGTAGTTATTGAGCAAAGGAAGAGAGACCTTACTTGTAAACATTGTTGCTGAGGTATCACAGATAATTGTCTACTTGAGCCCGTAAAGATGTCAGAGTCCTGCTCGTATAAAAAACCCACTCATTTAATGCAAGTCTTCAGATTTCAACATAGAAAATAAAGTATAGAATTTAAATGTTAGAAACACTTGCATGCTTTCCTTTTAGAAATGATGAAGTATAACAATATCAACTTTGGGAAGCTTATGTAGTGTGTAGCCTAAGCTGATCTCTATTGTCTGAAGTTACCTGAGATCTTGCCCGGGCTCTAGAACATCCTAGCTTGAAATGCAGTCCCCACCACAACTTCAACTCACTTCCACCCTTCTCCCTGAATCTAGGAAAATGATCAGCCCCTGTGACTGTTCAGTCTTTTGCCCATCTGCTCTCCCGATATTTGTTTTTCTATCTAGAATAAGATCCAAGGTCCAACAGAACTAGGAAGAAAGAGAAACCAAGATTTCTGTCATGCTTTATTATTTCTAGGCCATTCAAGGTAGCAAACAGGAGGCCTCTGGGCTTGTAACTGGATTTGGAAGCTTCCCTGAAATCTGAGGTCAGAAGCCCTGTTTTGGTGTCATCTTCTATATTCATCTTTCCTGTGGTGCCTTAACAAGGAAAGATAAGTACAGCTGCATGCCTATTATTCTCTATTCCATTGCCCATAAACATCTGTCGGCACTTGGGATCCAGCTCAAGGCATATACAGCCATCGTGGTTGTAATTACCCTTCTGCCCATAGTGACCTGGGGTATGCACTGCAAGCACTGGGAAAAAGTCATTAGATAGTAAAGCAAACTTGCTGCACTAGCCAGTGGTATCAGACTGCTTTATAACTTTGAATATGCTAATAGTTTTTGAGAAAGACCAAGTTCCTTCTGGTTGGTCTTAGCCCACTTCGGCAGAGCTTAGTACATAAATCCTTTCCTCTTGCCCTGTGGTGTCTGATTCCTCCTCTCTTGCAGTTACTGAAGACTGCCTTCTGTCCAGGGGTCACTGATCAAGGGCAATGTGATCTTGTAGCTGTACACTTCCTTCTTCAATCTCACCACATGTCTGCCTTTTTGCCCAGTTCCCATACACACTGAAAAACACAAGTTTTTCAGAAACATCACCCCAGTTGAACACAGATTATACCTTCTTGCTCCCAGGCCCTAATTCACTATGACAGGAAAAGGTAGACACCATGGAAATGCAACAGATCTATTAATAGATGATTAATTTCAATTTTCCATTCATTTTTCATTTATTTGTTCATTTCTATCTTGGAAAAAATGTATTATGGCATTGTGAAGCACTGTGTTCACCCTACACAGAGCAAGCAATGGTCCCTGCCTTTGGCACATGTGTTATAGAAGGTGATATATATATATATATATATATATATATATATATATATTAATCAAATAATTTTATTAGCATCCTTAGGAAATCTAGAGGAAAAAACTGATACTGCATACTGGATAAGCCTGATTTAGAATGAGCAAGGAAGCATTAAGAATGGAAGAGATGGTATGAAGATCATAGGAAAACAGACCTTCTGACATTGAAGTGAGAAATTATACTGAGGGATTAATTGTTCCAGAAAGAGACGGAAACTAGTGGAAAATGAAATCTCCATTAGCTTAAAAATAAAGCCATGTTTCAACAATTCTATTAGCAGATTTGCTCCAATAGCCCATTCCATTGGCCTAAGAAATCTGAGAACCTGGATATCATTCTAACTAGGGGCATCACTGTTACTTCATCAGAAAGTAGGAAGGGAAACTCCAGTCAGAAATTTTGTAAATGGAAAGTTGGCACAGAAAAGTGGACTTTATAGGAGCCAGTAGATGGAGAAAAAAGTGGGCAGCTAAAACAAAAATTCTTTTGATAAAAATATGGGTCACAAAATTTTTAAGAAAGTGATCAGAATTAGAAACAGAAAGAATGCAATGATGCTGATCAAAGTGAAAGTACACGGTGGGGTGGGGATTATGTCAAATGAGAAAGCCTCTGTGTGTCAAGGGAAATAATCCACAAATAAAAGGCAACCCACAGGATGGCAGAGAATATGTACAAGACATGTGTCTGAGGAGGGGTCCTATCAAAACTATATAAGGAACTCACACAACGTAACAGCAAGACAACAAATAATCTGATTTTAAACTAGGAAAAAGATTTTGGGAAATGTTTTCCCAAAGAAATCATAAAAAATGGTCGAAAGTCATAAAATATCACTAATTAGGGAAATGCAAGCCAAAACCACAATGATATGTCAGCTCCTACCTATCAGAATAGCTAAAAAGACAAGAGTTAGATAAAAATGTTGACAAAGGTGTGGAGAAAGTCGATCTTTGTATCCTGTGAATGGGAAGGTAGATTGGTGTGCAAGTAGATTAGGAAAAACACCGTGGCAATTTCTCTACAAAATTTAATAGAACTACTGTGTCCATATAGAATAATGAATGATGTATTTATGTTGACACAAATACAAAAGAAATGAAGTTAGATTCATGAAGCTATATCTTCATCTTCATACTCATCGTAGCTTTATTTGCAATAGTCAAGATACAGAAAGAACCTATATAACCTTTGATGGATAGATGAATGTGAAATTATGCGAGGGAATGTGATTCATCCCTAAACCAGGATAACCTGCCACTTGGGACAGTATAAGTGAAGCTGGGCATTCTGCTAATGTGGCAGACAAACAAGACAACTACTAAGAGATCTGACTTGGATGTGGAATCTTAAAAATGTTAACTCATAAAACCACAGAGTAGCATGGTGATTGCCAGAAGCTGTTGGTCAAAGGGTAAAAACTTAATTATAAGAAGAATAAGTTCTGAGAATCTACTGTACAACATGGTTTCTGTTTTTAAAAAAGAAAAGCACTCTATGCTTGTTCTAGATCAAAGGACAGAGCAGGTGATGTGACTCCTTGTAAACTCCACTAGGATCATGTTGTCCTTCCTGTGCTTTGGGAAAACTATTACTATTAGAAAACAGGACTTCTTGAGAGTGGTTAGATCACTGAGCATGCCTAAAGAGGACCTGGACTTCCAGGAAGGTGGCCACACCCATGGGACCTGATGGCCTTCACACTGGTAAGGCACCGAGAGTGCAAAGGGCCGCTCAACTCTTCCTGTCCCAA
The DNA here is from genome assembly GCA_002564305.1 of Octomys mimax. NCBI lineage: Eukaryota > Metazoa > Chordata > Mammalia > Rodentia > Octodontidae > Octomys > Octomys mimax. The sequence goes on from NDGM011089516.1 coordinate 11,681, forward strand.
GTAATGATGACCTCGATTTTCATTGGTTGGGAAGGTTACGCTTTCATTTTTGAAGTATGTACCATAAAAAAAAAAAAAAATTGTGAAATCTTTAAGTTTATTTTGGCTTTCTTTCACTTTGCTCTCAGCAACCAAACAGAAATTTGCTCTGATTTAGAGATTCTTTTGCCGCTCAACCCCAAACTCTTCCACAGTCAAATTTCTAGCCAGCTACCCACTGAAATTACTACCATATTCAGGTCAGTCATTTGTCTAATTTTTGCAAAAATAAAAAAATTGCCTTCAAATGATCCTTAGGCTACCTTGAGTGTCTAGTTACTTATGGTTGGTGATATTTGTAAGCTATGTGTTTGAGGAAAAAATGTCCCAACTGTCACCTGCACAAGATGAAATGAAATGCATACGATCCTTTTCCTTCCTCTGAAGGAGCTCTTGTGGTACATTCTTTGCTGTCAGCCTGTTCCTCTTAGGAAAGAATGGAATTCCATCACTTGTGTGGCTCTTCTTCCTCCTAGAGTGGGGTGGAGGCATTTAGGGTGACAGCCTTAGAACTTGAGGAAGTGAATCTTCAGGGCGCTGCTGGGTCTAGCAAATGGGTGTTGTCCTGTTGCTAATCTGGGGAGCATTACATCTGAAGAACAATAACACCCTAATTTCCTAACTTTCTTCTCAAAGTGTGGATGGCCTCAGATTTTATTCCAAGCATTTTTTCTTTATCTCATTGTAGGAAGTTTTAGATTAGCTGAAAATATGTGTAAACAACTTTGAAGATTTTTTTTCAGTAATTAGTGTAATTTTTTGCACTCTCTGTTCTGCTAGTTGAAGATAATGAGTCTGCAGAAATCTGTGAGCTGTTACAAGATGATCTTATCCGTAATTTCTTCATATCATTTGAAAGAGAAGTTTCATATTAGATAATGAACTATAAATAATATAAACAGAGGATTTCTGGCAAGTTGATTTTATGAGAAAACCATCTATTTATGAAGGAAAGCCATTCTTCATTTATGAAATATTTTAGTTGGTAGAAGCTTTTTGTTCCATTTCTGTTGTTTCTTAAAATTAAAAAAATAGTTATTTAGAAGCATTTTAGGAGCATCTTATTTGCTGGGTATCTGAAAAATGGACATACACCTACTGCTCACAGCTTAGGATAGATCATTTCAGAATTACACATTAAAAGGAATAGGTCAGACTCTGCAACTTTCATGTGAATATGCAGTAAGCAAGAAATAGGATATTTAAGAAATATCTTCCTATTTAGAATTTAACTAAAGCTATAGGCGCTGTTTCTTGCCACATTGATTGACCCAATTAATTTCTACAAGTGTGAGGTCCTAACAGCAGGGATTAAGCCAGACATTCTTAAACTAAGTCTCTGAGTCAGGGTCTTTTATTTTATTTTGTAGGGGGAGAAAAGTAGAGGCCTGGGAATGAAATTCACGTTGCTCTGGGGATGGGTTTTTCCCCTGAAACAATTTCACATAAGCCTACTTTATTAAAACACACACACACACACACACACACACACACTTTAATTGCCACTAAAGTAATCATCAGAGACTCAGGAGTGGGTAGTACTAAGGGTCACCAGACCCACAGGGAGCCACAGCCAGGAATTAGCATGGCCCATGACCAAACACACTGTTGTTTCTCTCCACAGTCCCCAGCACCTTCCCTACCTTCCCTTGCTGGCCCCCGTGCCACACCACCGTGTCCCATAGAATTTCCACCGACAGTTCATTATGGCACCGAGTTTCCAAGTTTCTTGAGAAAAATAATTTTTATGTCCTCCATTTCCCACAATAGATCTGAGCAAAGCATTTCTTAATCACGCTCTTGAATTCTTTATGGGACCACACAGAACATCTCCCCTGAGACCTTGACTCTTCACATTCTCCAACGTGATCTACTAATCTGATTTACCTACACTTTTCTTTTTACCATCTACCTTCCTGTAGTCTTTTCTTTCTTTATTGTAGCAACTTTCTTTCCTAGTCAGTAACATGCTGTGGAAGACCACACTAGTTTGATATCATGCAGGAACCAGGGCCATGCAAAACAGCAGAATTAAGATTCTGAGATAAGAATCAGATATGGGGAATCAGCCAGGTGGCTGGAAAGATATCACCAAATTGGGACATCTCACACTTTGCCAGGACAAGATGGGAGGCATTAGGAACCCAGTGGTGAGTCCGGATCTGGGAGACATGTAGGTGTCGGAGAGCTAAGTAGAGGTGAGTGAGAAGGTCAGCATCTAGCCAGAAGTCAGATCAGAGGCTCCAAGCTGTCAATACCCTATGAGCACGGAGACTGTAATAATTACCACCTTGGACAGGACCTCTGCAGAGCCTGAGCTGATCTCAGGCTATGATCCTACAAGAATCTGCCAGTGCGAATAAATGAGTTAGTGTGAATGATTATGAGGAAGGTGGTAAAGTGATTAACAGGCCCTGAAGTTAGGGGCCTGGCTCAGTGTCCTCGCTGCTTTCTTCCCTGACTTTCAGCTTTCTCAACACATTTAAATGGACAAAACTCACAATTGTGTTGTCACTCAACACCCCATGTGTAGCATTGCCTTTTGCCTGTATATGATGAAAATGTGTTGTATGTTTAAGTTTATGTCACCATAGTCAATATTTCTAGATTTCCTATAGATGTTTTTCTCATGGAGGAGAAACATTTATAAAAGAACTGTTTCTGAGCTATTTTTATAACACCTAGACCAGAGATGATGGAGCAGGGAAACACATGGTGACACTGCTGCAGAATTCTCCTCTTCAGCTTTTACTTCAAGAATGGCACCACTTCCTGGGTAGCTCCAGCTTTCTCTACCTTCCCTATGCTTCTCGTCAGGAAGCCATCTGCAACTCACCTGAAGAAGCTGTTGAGCTGACACATTCATTACTCTGGTCTACCCTCTGGTGCATGAGAGAAAATTAAATATTCTTGATCATGGTATTGGCCCAAGGGTGTGGGAGGAAATGACTTCTTTAGCACAAGGTTAGCTAGATCAATTGGATGAAGCTAAAGCAACATACATACAAACGTGTTTAGCTTGGCTTTGAAAATAGGCTCCATCACTTCCTTGGAATACACACAAACAATTTAAGTGTGAATGTTGCCAATGAATTGAACCCTTCACAGAAAGTTTCTCATTCTTTCTCTCTCCCTCTCTAAGTGGGCAAATATTTAATCCTCTTTGCAGATATAGTCCTATTTCTCAACTTAGCAGGACGGCCTACTGGGTTGAATTCTATACAGAGGTTTTTCTGACCTAGACCACTATCCCCTGGAGACAGAGCCAAGACTGTTAATTTTGTGGAGAACTGCAGGTCAGACTGAAACCTGTATCTCTGGCAAGAAGCCAATTCTTTATTCACCATGTCATTCAACCTTTCTTCTCCTGCTATATAATTACAACACCAAGAGCCCAGCATGTGATTTCAGTCCATGTAGAAGTGGAAATAAAAATCCGATTCAGAGGCATGACAGACAAGAGACTATCAGTGTTTACTTTAAAAAATACAGAGACTAGGATGAAAGAGAAATTAGTTGATTACAATTTAGGCTGCAGACTTTTAGTAGAGTTAAATAACTGTAAACTATGTAGACACAACATGCCCTCGAGGGAAAGCTTTCCGGAGGGCTGTATGTGTGCATGTGTCCTATGCATGCTTCTAGCCTTTGGATATGTTTGTGGTGGCTTCCAGAAGTTAGTGGAGGGCATAAGAGAGGAGGCACATTCAGTGATAGGGTTTCCCATGAATTCCTCACTGTTTGGGTACCAAATCTTCCTGTAGGTGGCAGCACAAACAAGGCAGGGGTCAGAGAAGAAAGTTTAGCTTCAGATCCTGAAAAAGAATCTTTACTTCCACGAATACAGGAAGAAATTACAACTTGTTTTGCCATCATAATTTACTCTTAATGCTGAAAGCCTTCTGAGTAGCTGACCTGTTACTGTAATGAAAACACATGACAAACACAAACACACCCCATACGCATAACCATCTACTTGGAGTCTTCAACTGCATGAAAGGGACAGAATAGTTCATACCCCCTGCATGTTGGAAAGCAAAATGTGCCACTTCTCACAAGCAGAAAAGAAGATTTCAACCCAAACTTTTTATTTCAGTCAGTACTCACAAATAGTCATAGTAGAGTTAAGCAATTGAAGGTAGAATTCAAGGTACCATTTTATGAGAGGAGCAGGAATAATTTCATGTTTGATTTATTGTGTTAGTAAGGTTTTACTAGAAGAACAGATATAATACAGGGAACAGACATGACACAAGAGTGTTTCATGCAAGTCTTTATCAGTCAGCCCATGGCTTTGCGACAGAAGGCTGAAGAATCTGTGACAGAAAGCTGAAGGATCCAAGCTGGAGGCTGAAGAGTCTGTGCTGGAAGCCAGGAGAGGATATCCAAGCTGACTGTGAAGACTGAAGTCCCTCTGAGGAAGTCCAATGACAAATCCTTCCTCACCCCCTTTATATACCCTTTTACTGCTGAGTCATTCTGGGACAGGTCCTCCCAGCCATACGGTGGGCCCTTCCATGCCCTTGGTCAGGCCCTCAGGCGGGCCCTCCCCACCTCACAGGGTAAGGCCCCCACAGCCTGGGGTGTGGAACCGGTGAGGCAATGCAGCCAAGTTGATACAATGTATGAACCACTACATTTATTATCTTAGTGAAAAATTAAGATATTACTGAAACAGTAATGATAAACATAAAACAAAAATCCATCCAACCAACCAATAACACTGAAATGCTGAGGAGATAGCTTGGTGGTCTAAGTGCTTCCCTAGCGAATGCAAGGACCCTGGTTTGATTCTAAGTACCACATGCTGTGATGGCCACGGAAACCAGATGTGGTGGTGCACTCCAGTAATCCCAGTGCTGGGGAGGTTGAGACTAGAGGATCACTATGAGTAGGAGCTGTGTAGAGAACCCCTTACCAAATAAATAAATAAATAAATAAAGGATTAAAAAATTATTTTAAAAAATCAAATAAATACTCAGGTTTTATAGTAAATTTACTGAATTCATTTTATAATAAATTTAACAGATGTTACCTACCAATATGAGAAAAATTAAAAGTGAGCATATTGAAAATTTGGTTCTGTAATACATAATTATTATTCACATGAAATTCTCAAGGCATAAATTCTCAAGGCATAATTTAATATTTTATAGTATATTCTCTTAAGGT
>NDGM011089519.1:0-10336 GCA_002564305.1 Octomys mimax
TATGTGTCAGCTTATTTTATATTTTATAAAGTTTTATTTATTTTTATATTTTATTTATTAAAATAAAATGTTAAGATTCGCTAATATTTGGAAATTAAAATATTTTCTTAATGGATATTTTATTAAGTAAATATAAATTTAGAATTCAGAACATTTAGAAAATTGTTGCTGCAAACACTACACATTAKAAATTATAAATTTAGTTAATGGAGTAAAATTTATAAAGCTAAATCTTTATAGTAATAAATAAAAAGAGATGAAAATACCATGCTAAATTTTTATAAGAAAGAACTCAAAGAAAATATAAGCATATAAGGAAAGCTAATGTTTTAATAGGTTTTTATTTTTTAAAAAATAAAAATGGTATAAAAATTAGAAGCAATGTAGAATTTCACTAAACAACATGATAGGAATTCAATAATGGTTGTTGTGTTGTATATCATTGTCTTCATATTAATTGTTCAGATTATCAGATATAAGCATGCAAAAATGTTTAAACAGAGAAAAAAAAAACTTTCCCCAGATCCAGCCACCTTGCATAGCCATTGTCCTGCATTTCCAGAACTGGTCATGGTAGCCGTGTTTAATGGTAGCCAGAGGATGCCCAAATGTGGAGGCTGCTTGGAACAGGTAACAAATCTAAGTCCCTCCCCTCAAGAAAATCAGGTGGATTTCTCTGTTCATATCAGCAAGGAGGAACTATCACAGACTGGCTTTGTGTTATAGCAGAACACAGATAATAAGGAATTTACTGACTGCCTGATTTAATCTCATCTTCACTCTAACAAGGCTTCAGCCAATGGCTCAAGACTTAATTTTGTTGGAGTAGCAAAATGTATGTGCACCTTACATTACCTGTTTAATATAATCTTGCCCTTGATTCTACCCATTCTAATGTCCACCTTCCTCCACACACATGCATACAGATAGCCCTGTATTTCACAGAGAAGTAGAAGTACTAGGTCAAAAGTTCCCCTAAGCACATCAAGATGGACTTCTTACTTTGTTATAGACTGTTAGAGAAGGAGCCTCTTTTTCACAGTACTAGATTCCCTTCTCTACCTTCCTGGCTATATCTCCATAGCCATGTAATATGCTGAAATTCTCTTTTGGGTTAAATAAATAAAAAGACATTTTATTTTCCCGTTTCTCTTCTTATCAACTATCTCATGAATGGTTTCCTGGGGAAGCTTCATTATCAAGTCCAAAGGCCAGTTTTGATCTTCATCTTCCTTAAACATCTTTATGACATTTGTTAATGACCAGTTTTACTTCTTGATTCTCTTCCTTCTTTGATTTCTAGCATTTTTACTTTATCTTAATTTCCCATTTATTCTTCTTATCCATCTTCAGTGAATCTTCTAGGTATATTAAACATTATGATTCCTGAAGGATTGTTGGTTCCCTTTAGGTCTTCACATTCCATTCTGTTAGGATCTTGTCTGCCTTCGTGGCTTCAAATGTCCTTTATATGCAAATTCCTCTCAAATCTCTGGCACTGGATTCTCCTCCAACCTTTATATCTGCAATTCCTAAATTTAGGATCTGGTCTACATGAATATGCTACAGCAATATCACCTTTATAATTGCCAGATGTTACTAATGATCTTCTCCCCCAAAAGGGCATCTTGTTACTTGCATTCTTATTTCAGTGATAATAAACTTCCAGATTCCTCAGTAGATATTACTGTCATTCTTGTTGTTGCATTACTCCCTCTATCTCTGATCACTTTTTTAAAAATGTATTTAGTACAGGGTCTACGGAGTCTCATTACACAGATTAGACTCATAGTGATCCTCCTGTTTTCACCCTCCCAAGTGCTGGGATTATAGGTGTGCACCACCACACTCTGATCACTTCTTAGTTCTACGTTGGATACACGTTGCCAGTTCAAAAGGCTAATCTTCTTTCTCCCTGATGGCACTCTCCATCTAATTCTTACCTTCTTCCTTTCTGAAAACGCATGGTCACTCCTACTCAGTTTTATTTTTTATTTATTTATTTTTTTGCGGAACCTGAGAATGAACTTAGGCCCTTGCGCTTGTCAGGGAAACACTTATTCCACTAAGCCATCTCCCTGGCCCCTTCCTACTCAGTTTTATTACAAACAACTTTGTCTTGATTCAGTTCATTGCCACATTACTGAAAGAGTAATATTCCTAAACAACAACACTTATTATGTCACTTTTTTACTTGAAAACCATTTTTTGCTCTCTGTTGCCTAGGGAATAAAAATTCATAAATCTTTGCTTGGCAAAAACAAAGATTTTTAATGCTTTTCATACAATGACTAATAACACACCTGGGGTTGAACAAATTGACTTTATTACCCATTTGTAGTGAGAGACAACACACACCATGGGGATCATGGGTGTTTCAGGGGAAGTGTTAGAAAAGACTTTCAGATTTGGAGCTAATGTTAGATGATTTGGGGAGTTTTCAAGGAAGCAGGTCTTTGCTTTGGATTGAATACTTTAGGAAATAGGAGCAATGCTGTAATTACAGATAAGGTTAACAAATTCTGTCTATAAATCTTATCTGTAAGGAGAAGAAATGAATCAAAATTAAAGTTAATTAGTAAGGATGTAGCAGTCACTCATTTTGCCAGGATAGAGAGATTTTTGGCCATTTTTCTGGTCTGGATAATTTTTTTATTTCATTTGTGTTCAAACATGATTACATCACAGTCTTGTTTGTGCGTTGATCCACTGTGATGATAGCATGGTCCTGTCTGGTGGGGACATTCAGTAAAAGTTGTCGTATTGGACAGAGTATAGCAGCCCGGTTGTGAGGGCCTGGATCTCTGGGGCATCAGGACACACTTTCTTCTTCCCTCATTTTGATAGCTGGCTCCATTTGACCTGACCAACCTTCTCATTTACATTTTCACACTGTTCCACTCTCCTCTACCTTTTAATTTCCTTTACGTCCTATATTTTTGCCATACAGAAAGGCTCCAATTTTTTTTAATACCATGACAAAAAATTTTGTTTTGTTTTTGGTCTTTCTGGAAAGCTTCCTTCATTCTCATCCTTGTGTTTCTAATTAGGAATTATAAAATCAATAGTATCTTTCTCAAAATAGTTATGCTACATGAATTTCTACTTGCCCTATAAGATATTTGTTTTTCCCACTATGTTATGAGCTTCCCCAGTGAATAATTTGCTAGTTGTACAAATTTGAGCAAGTTTCTTAAAAACTGTGTCTACCTCATTTTGCTTATCTGTAAAATGCAGGGAAATTATAGCAATCTAAAAGCATCGCTTTGGAGGTTAATATAGTAATGTAGAACATTTCCTGGGACATAGTGAATAACAAATACATATAACCTATTATTATCAGTGGTGTTGTGAACCAGAGACATGTTACCTTTTATTATTATTGCTTTTTTTCTGAAGTGTCAACAATGCATTCAGTGACAGGCCCATAAAATGGTGGTAAAATAAATGTTTTGTATTTGTATATTTTCTTTCAATTGAAAAGTATTTATATATTCAGTAGTTGAGTTAAATTTGCCATAAATTTATAAGTGAATTTTTCATGTCCAGGTTGTAGTTGAGAAAACCAGCATGGAGTCATTAGCTGGTGAGTTCTGCAACTTGAACTAGGATCCTCTCATGCCTGAACTAGTGTTTTTCAAACTAATTATGCCAATTTCAATAACAACTTTTTCGTACACACTGTTATATAAAACCTGTGATTCCCAGGTTGTGAAGTTTCTTGACATACATTACAGAAAATAATTGAATGCTCTGGGTCATTTTAGTGTATTGGAGTATAATTGAGAAAATTGAACAAAATTGTTGAATCTCTGCAATAATCCAATCTAAGGATAAAAGGGTTTTGTTGGATATGTGCATATGCACAGGTGCACATATGCAACCTAATATTCTATTATGTAACATAGATACCCATTTTTAAAATGAAAATTTGATGTAACTGTGACAGTATTTTTTCTGTCCACCACCCTCCAGATTGTTAATGCTTACTGACTGTGGTCTGTTGTTAAGAAAATTTCAGCTATATTTTTAGCTGATTTAAGTGTATGCTTCCACAGCCTTGCAGCTAGAAGGCTACACAAACATCTTGCAATAATAAGAATCTAGGGGTGTAAGAAGCATAGCTAGGGAAAAATTACTAAGATATATGTAGCAGAAATAGATCTACCAAATAGATTTACTTCAAGGGAGTCTATTTGCAGTCTTGCAATTGGTATCCAATGTAAATTACTGCCTGGAGAGAGGAACAATTTGAAATCCAGCTTGTCTTGTATAGCAGAACATAAATATGTAAATTGTTTCATTCTTTGAAATAGCAGGAAAGAATTATACCTTAATTCACTTGTGGTGTCACTGTCCATTTTAATACTCACAGAAACAGTGGATTCTTTCTCTATTTAATTTATTCCTTGCCTTTCTTTAAATTATCCCTGTTGCTATGAGTGGCCACTGTTGTACAACAAGAAAGACTAATAAATTAAGAGTGACTGCCATATATTACATAAACCATGGCTGCTGACTTTGGAATTAATATTAGATAATTTTGAATCAATTTAGTACAAGTCAACTGTTGTGTTTTTCTTTTTTTTTAAAGATTTTTCATTTTAGAATTCATATGACACCTTCAAAATGTAATATTTTAATATTATTTTTGCTGTGGATTAAATCTTTTTACATTTGTCTCTTTCAGTTATATATGCAAATATCTATCTATATCTAACAAAACATAAAGTTTATTTTACAGGCCTAGTTGTTTTCCATACATAAATCTGATAAAACATTTTATGTATTTGCCAATAAATTTCATTTTAAGTAAAGATACCTTGGACCAAGAATAAAACAGAAACACTTAGAGCAGTACATTATGCTTGTAGAAAGAAGAGACTAATAAATTAGGAAGTATTTCTTATGAATTCACTAAAGTAAGGTGATGATGAAGTGTAGAAACAGAGCATAAGTCACAGTTCTTCAAACTAAAACACTTTACACTTTACACTAGTATTTTTTAAATCCCCTCCCTCTCTTTACTTTTTCCTTCAGGCCTGGATTCCATTATGAAAATGAGCCACTATCTTAACTTCTGTGTTGCAAGAGGTACTGTGCTGGGGAGCAGGAAGCCACTCAGCTTTCCCAGCTGGCTTTGTAGGATGTCCCTAGCACACTAGGGGCCCTTACAGTAAGGTGTGAACATCACTGCTTCATATGAGAAAATGATATGCCATTTTGAAAACCTAATGTTCCACCAGGGCTTAGAAAATAAACTATGCAATCTAGTAAATGTGTTCATCAGAGGAAGTTATTTTTTTTGGTGGGGGTCCTTTTGATCCTTTTGGTGTGTGCGTGTATAATACCTGAGATCAAGCTCAGGACCTTGTGCTTGCCAGGTAGGTGCTTATGCCACTGAGCTATATCCCCAACCCTCAAAGGAAGTGTCTGAAATATCGTATAACTATCAAAGACTGTAGAAAAATGTAGCCATAGACCCATACTGAGAAAGCATATATACAGCTTGTTATATATTTTATGTTTCACGTGCAGTAGTACAATTAACTATTTTACCCAAATTCTTGCCACACAGATAGTGTATATAAGTCACAGAGATTTCACTGGATGGTGAACATCTTTTTCTTTCATCTAATTGCAAAGGGTCAGTGATAAGATTGTGAAAGTCTCAGTAGAGAAGGCACCTCCACCAGAAAAGTTATCTTGTCAACCTAGTCCTCACTGTACTCTCAGTCCCTGTCACAGTCCCTCGTAAACATCTCTTTAATGAGTAAGTATGTAAATAAAAAGTTCTGATCAAGGAAATTGTCTTCAGATGCATAATTTGGGAATCAGATTTTGTTCTCTGACGAGTATAAATTAACCTGCCAAGGATGAAATCTGATTAAACAATTTCATAGAATTGAAGTATAAATTTACATATCTCATTTGTTGTATAAACACCCAGATTACTTATGTAGGTTTCTATTGAAGTGTTCCTGTATGACTCTACCATGAAAAATAGATGGCCCAGAATGTTCACTTTCTTATATCAATACCTATTTTTTCTATAGGTGACCTATGTGGCAAGCCAAATTATAATCAAGTTTCCAGTTTATGGAAGTATAATGAGAACTCTCAAATCAACTAGAGGTACATATTGCCTTGACCTGCTCACTGTTTCCCTGCAGAGAACCAAATTATCAGTAGGCTGCTTTGGAGAGTGTAGAATCAGAATGAGGGTATTTGAAATACCAGTTGACTCTTTAATTGCATCAGGTTGTTTTGTAGCTGTGGATATGTTTATCCAGAAAGGGACTTCTGGTTTACCTAAAGGGAGCCTAGCTTTTTCTTGCAACATGGACTCAGCTGTGGTCTTCCATTGTGAAAGTTGTGTGAAAACAGCCTAGAAATTCTAGGAATCAAATCAAATGAGATTTTGAGAAACTTAATGATAATCCCATAAATATTTGCTGTTTATATAATGTATTTTTATTATTCTTCATTTTACCTTCCTAATTTTGGTCTTTTCCTCATTTGGTATCTTACTTTCATCTGCATCTTGGATGATAATGCTCCTATCTAAGTCATGCTTATTCTTTACAGGTGCTGACATCCTCTGTTTTTCTTTTCATGGGCTGGGGATATAGCTCAGTGGCATAAGCTCTTGCCTGGCAAGCATAAGGGCCTGAGTTTGATCCCTAGTACCACAAAAAACAATCACTGTGTTTTTCTTTTCAATGTAGGAATCCTGCTTCTCTGAATAGAGCTCACATTTTTCTGTTCTATTTCATTATTTAGGTATTTAGAATTTAATTCTCAAATTTCATGTTCTTAATTTCTAAAATTTTGAGTATTTTGGGAACCATTACTTTAGTGTCTGAATGGACAGAAAATTCTGTCATTTAGTGGCCAGATCTGGCATTGATCTTATGACTTGTATCTAGATGCCCTCCCGCACAGTCTCATGTGCTCACAGATGAGGTTTTTTGGGAGGATTTAATTAAGGGCTGATATACATCAATGGATGAGTTTAGAGCCAAATGTGATTTGGAGCTGAAGCCTGATCTGCAGAGGTAGGTCACTGGAGGTGCACCTGAGAATGGGTTGCTTCTGTCTCTCCTCCCTTAATCTCTTTCTGCTTCCTGCTACCATGCCATAAGCTGTGTCTCCTCTATGATGTTGGCCTCCTTTGGAACCAGGTGACTATGGACTGAAACCTCTACTAACCCAACATAAACCAACATAATGTTATAAATCAACATAAACCTTTCCTCTTTAAAGTTACAGTTATCACATATTATGTCTTAGTGATAAGAAAGTAACTAAGTAACTAAGACAACTGCCCAACATCTGATATAGTACCTTGCGCCTGCTAGACAATAAATATAAGTTACATTAATTGTAACAGTTAAAATCTCTTTACTCTCTAGCAGATCATATTTAGATTTGGAGTTAGATAATTCCTTGTTGTGGGATTGTGCTGTGTGTTGGAGGATGTTTGGCAGTATATTTAATTTCCATTTACTTGCTGCTAGTAGCATGTCCTTTAGTTGTAACAACTAAAAATATTTTGAGATATGACTACATGTCTGGGGGTTAGGAAAGACCATCTCTAATTAAGAACTACTACTTCAAAGCAAAAAACTTGCAAAAGTGGTGTAGATATTTGTGTTATCTCTTATGTTTCTTTAAAATTCCAAAAAAAAAAAAAAAAACAAGCAAGAAACAAGGGATCTTCCATTAATATTGATGAGTTTCTGGTAACCCAAGGGAAGTAGCATTAAAACTAAATTCCACGAAGGGTCAAAGCCAGAAACTGTGTCTCTATTATTTAGGCTCTTCTCTTATAGTTCTGGAGTTAGTCCACAAAAGAAAAAGCCTAGAAGAGAAACTGAAGAGTAAAATTTTTACTGTATCTAAATGACACAGTTGTGGTACTGATCCTTTGTTTCAGAGATGGTTGTGATTTTGTCCATAGCCAAGGAAGATGGAGGTAGATTAATTCGAAAGTATAGGACTGAGTCAATTCCAGCTTGCTAAAATTCGGTTTCTAGATTTACCACCTCAGATTCATAGACCTTTATTTATCTTTATCTCTGTCCCATGTTCACTTTCTCAAGTTATTTAGATTCAGATAAGCTTGGCAATTCTACTTCCTAAGGAATTCCCTTTGACTTAGAGTGTCCAGAGTCCCTGGTGCACCTACCTTCTATTCAAATACACAAAATTCAAATGAAGTATAGTCATCAGGTGACCCCCACTGTGGAGAAAAAGGATAGGTCCGGGAAGGGAACATCTGCTAAGCACTCACTTATTTCTTAAGATACCTGACCAACTTTGTGGAACAAAAAATGTCATGTGACAGTACAGGTAGACATAGGATGGCTCCTGGTCCACCCTTTCTGGCTATGTTCCACTCCTTCCTGTCCTCTACCTAGCTTACATGCTTACTTGAATATTTTACCCAGAGTGCAAACCTTGATGCTCACTCCTGAATGATTCATTGGTTCTTTTATCCCTTCAATGACTGTCCATTCATATATGAGAATTAATCTAAATGATAGAGGATAGGTGCCATCAGTCACACCTAAAATATTAAGCTTGTTCTAGAATGTAAAATTACTGCATCACTGAATAGCATGCTTAATTGAGATAGGAGCCCATTCTTGATGAAAGAAGTAATTCTCTGCTGTTCATTTTTGCACAAGCCCATTGCAAACTAAGAAGAGTATGTGAAATGACTCCTGCTAGAGGGACACATTTTGAGTAGCACTAATACAGAGGACAGGAAGCTTAATAAGATATAATTTCAAATGTAAATTTTAATAGGCAAGCAAGATAAATACATTGAGCGACATAATTGTGGGAAAGAATAATTCTGTAAGGAAGAAGACAGACAAGAAATTGTGGTTGTTCATGTGACTGTGGGAAAGAACAGAAAATTATGAGGGAGTAGAGAATTTTGGATGAGAAAAGAACATTATGGCAGATCATAAAGTGGGAATGTATGGTAAAAAACAGAAAACTGTGTGAGAGAAATTTATTTTTTTATTTTTTGAGAGAAATTTATGATACAAGAAAAAATTGTAAGAGATAACAATCTGGGGAGAAAGGGGGCAATTTCTTACAAATAGAGAAAGTTGTGGGAGAGAAGGGAAAATAATGAGAATATCAGGAATTGTGAGAAAAAGATAAAACAGTATGGCCAAGTTGAAGAATTCTTGGAGCAAACAGAACAGTGTCTGGACAAGGAGTTGTGAGAGTGACAGGGATGATGGGAAAAAGGAGGAATCCTGAGAGACAATTCTGAGAACAAGGAATTGTGGGACACATTAGGGGATTGGGAAAAATAACTGAGAATTGTAGGATCTGACAGGAAATTGTGGGAAATACAACCAATTGTGGGTTTTAACAGAGAGTTATGGGTTCCGAGAGGGATCTATGAAAATGAATGGATAATTGTGAGATAGAAGTAGGAATTATGGGAGTGAATAAGGGTTTGTGGAAAATAAATTTTAAAATATGAGAATTAACAGGATTATAAGATGTACAAAGAGCTATATGACAGGACAAATAATTTTGTAAGCTAAAATAGAATTATTAAAGGAAAGAATAGTGGATGGAACAGGGAATTGGGATAAAGATTGGAAAATTATGAACTAAGAAATGGAATGGTGGAAGAGAACAGAGAATGCTGTGATGAAAGGGGAAGAGGGACAGACTCAAGGAACTATAGAAGAGAATGGAAAACTGCAGGGTTAAACTAATTGAGCTAAATGGACTTTGGACAAAACAAGAAATTGTAGGAGAAAACAAAATTTTTGACTCAAGGTATTGTGGGAAAATATATAATTAAAGGAGGGAACAGCATTTTGGGACAGGTCACTTGATTATGGAAGAGATCAGCAATTATTGGCGAAATAGAGAATTCCAGAATGAACAGTGAATTATGGGAGACTGGAAGAACTGTTGGTGAAGATGGAGAATCATGGGAAGGTCATTGTGGGAGAGAAAGGAGAATTGTGAGGTAGAATAGGAAATTTGGGGAGAGACTGGAGAAATGTGGGGCATAATTGTTAGACTCAAGCATTTTGTTGACAAAATAAAGTCTTGTGATAGGACAAATAATAGTAGGCGAGAATTAGGAATTATGGTATAGGATAGGGTATTCTGGGAGATAATCAGAATTATGAAAAAAACAGAGTTCTGAAATGAAAAGGAAAGTTTGCAAAACTGAGGGCATTGTGTGAGAGAAAAGATAATAGTGGGAGATTCAAAAAATTATGGGAGGAAATGGAAAGTTGTGGGATAGATCAAAGAATTGCAAGACTGGGCATGGTGGTGCAGGCCT
>NDGM011089521.1:0-12196 GCA_002564305.1 Octomys mimax
AAAAAAAAAAGTCAATAGCATTAATTTAAACATCATTGTTAAAACATTGTAGAATTTATGGGTAGTTTTCCACTGATATGTAAACTAATATAAAGTACTAAATATATCTTCCTAAACTACATTATTAAAGTTGTAGCCAGTTTTAATAATAAAAAATATAGATACATACAAACATTTTATTCTCTGAAACATCTTACTCTCTGAAATATTAGAACCATAGGGCTGGGGAGATAGCTTAGTGGTCTAAGCACCTTCCTGGCAAGCACAGGGACTAGGCTTCAAACCCGGGACCCACATTCTGTGGGGCCCTCTCCCTGGGTGTGCTGAGCTAGCCACTGAGTCCAGGTATGGTGGAGCAGACCTATAACCCCAGTAGTGGGGAGGCCATGACAGGAGGATCTCTTTGATTCAAAAGAATGGGTAGAATGCCTGTGGACAATAAACCCTACCAATGCATCCAATTTGCTTCAATTTTCTTGTTGGGTCTCTAACATTGTTATGTATTGGCTGTTGTGATGTGTTGATTTTTGACTCATCAGATACAGCACTCCTGCCCTACTCAATCATGTTTGCTTACAATGCAGCTTGTGGCCAGACAGTTGAGGTTTATTTCTAGTCTGGATTTGTTTATTTAATGAAATCCTATTGCCCTCCAAAACCAAAGAGACATACCACAAATTCGTACTAACATGTAGAACAGAAATATTCAAGTGGTAGATTATAATTATTAAACTACTGTATACCTACACACATACATTTTTAAGTTTGCAAAGCATGCCATAATGTCTCTTAGAAACCTCCTGGTAATATAATGCTGGCATATCTAGTAGCGCTGTTGCTACTTTTTACCACCTCTTCCACTCTGCATTCCAAACACTCTTAACCAAGACAACGACGGACTCATTCTGGCACTTAGAGTTAAAACTTATAGACTCGGGCCTGGGAGATGGCTCAGTGGAATAAGCATTTCCCTGGCAAGTGCAAGGGCCTGAGTTCAATCCCTGATTCTGCCAAAAAAAAAAAAAAAACCTTATAGACACTTTGCTTTGGACATTGCAATTGAAATATGATTTTCAATAGATATATTCATTAATAAAGTGGCCAAATGTTAGTCACACCATTCTTAAAATACAAATGTGGATGATATTTTGTCTACAGAATTTCAGGTGCATAACTGAGAGAGATAAAAATGAATAAAGAATAATGTAAACCATTTTCTATAAGATTGACATCAATTTATGGACTTTCAAAAGAATTCTGGTGTCAAGCTACTTTCCCATTTATAAAATTTCAGCCTAGTTTAATCAAAGCAAATATAATAAAATTAGAGAAAATATTAGTTGCCTCTTAGGATTATAGAAACAAGGTGATTTATAAACTTCAATCTTTTTTTATGTATTTAGTTCAAGGTCTACAGGTTCTCACTACGCAGCCTGAACTCGTAGAGTTCCTCATGTTTTAGGCCTATGCACCACGACATCAAGTCTCAATAGCCTTCTCATTATGCCCATGAGGCAGGGATGGCACAGTACACCAGGGGATCAAACCCCCTACCCCCGCATCTGTCTAACCAGGCTCTTTAATCCACTGAGCTATCTGCCTGGCCCAAAAACTTCAATCTTTTGAATTCATACTTACAAAAGGAATTTTCATTAGATAATTAAATATCTCTGTACTATAAAAGTTATTCATAAATAACACTCAACTTACATTATTTCATATCTGGGTCTGAATACTAGGTGGTGATTGGAAAAATAATACATAAGTAAATCTTAAATTCAATGCATAACATTGTGGAGTTGTGTCATTATTTTTATGGCTCCTTGTTTTCATTTCTATTTGTATTAACTATGAAGTCCTGTGTAATTTCTTATTATCTTATACTGGAAATTTTCTGAGTAATATGAGTTGGATGGAGATACATTCTAATTTTCTTTTAATTAAATTCAGAGATAAACTTAAGTTTAGAAGGTATCCACGTATGTACCAGTAAGACTCTGAAGAAAGAGTTCTAAATGTATGTATATTTCCTAAATAAGAATTATTGTGTGGGCTAGCCAGATAGCTGAGCAGATTAAAGCACCTGCTTAGGTAGTCGCAGGGGTCGGGGGTTCAAACCCTGGCCTGCTGTGCTGGCCCCACCCCTGAGGCACACTGACATGGCAATTGAGACTGGGTGTGGTGGCGTGCACTTGTAGTCCCAGTGCTTGGGAAGCTGAAAGACAGGAAGGGTCACTATGAGTCCGATCTACACAGTGAGAGCCTTTAGACGCTGTACTAAATACATTAAAGAAATTATTATGCTAACATAAACAATAAACTCTCCTGTCTGCCTAAAGGGGAAAATAAACAGTACAATTAATAAAAGAAGAAGAAATCCAGCTAAACCCAACCAGGTCAACTTAGTGATTTTAATTATCACTCTTGCACAGAAAGAAATATTTATCTAATGATTAGAATGTTGCACAGTCTGCAAAGAAAACATAAAATTGGAAACCATGACCAAGCAAGGAGATGTAAATTTGTTTTTTATTTCCTAGGCATACAGAGTTGCTTTACTGAGGTCCATACTCAAATCTTGAGCTAATGTTTTGTGTCCTGAAATTTTAGCGTTAAAATAAATTTATTTTAGATTGAAAACTGTATTCATACTGGCACAGATACTGCCTGTGAATTATGTGCATTCTATATTGCCTTAAATATTTCAGATGTGTCTTTATTTATTTATTTTTATTTTGTGGCAGTACCTAGCATAGAACATAGGGCCTGGGCAATGAAATATAACACTAGACTAATTTTATGTCCTAATTTATATAGAAGGTCTTGCTAAATCATTAAAATGTGAAGCTGTGCTTGAAGTTCTGATACTCCTGTCTCAGTCATCCAGAGTCCTGGGATGACAGGCTTGTGCCACCTGGTCTGACTAAAAATGAACTTCTATCAAAAATAAAATAAGCCAATTTGTAAAGAAGTACAGGAAAAATGTACGTGGGTCCTTGTATCTACCCTAAATTTGTAAAATCAGTTCTTCTAACAAGTTGAAGTGAAAAACAAGAACAAAAAAATAAGCCAAACCAAAATAGAGACCTTTGCTTCCTATATATAACTGAAATTATAATTATACACAAGTTAAGTGTACTGTCTGTCTTATTTATTTAATAAATGCATTTTCTCTATCAAACAAGTTGAGTGAGACATGCCCCCATGGAACACGGGAACTTGTTCAGTTCTTGAAAAGATAAAGACTTAATCTTGTAGACAGTGAGGCTACCTAGATTCAGGTAACTTGAAATTATTTCATATCCTATTAACATTGTTACCCCACTGATTTATATACCGCATCACTCAAATATTTCCTGACATAAATTGTTTTTAAAATCATATACTTATCTTTATTCTTTAAAAAAAATTATAACAAGCCATATAAGAAAGGAAAAATGGAATCAAATTCCATAGTATTACATCTATCACTGCCTTCATTTTTCTAAAAGGAATGAAAATGTGTTAGCTTTTCTAAAAGTGTTGATTTGTTGTATGGTTTCTGTCTAATTGCTATTTGTTTATCAATAAAATTATGAGAAAAAATAAAATAAAGGTCATTGCAGAAAAAAAATTATGTTCCAGTTACTTGGTATGGTCACAAATGCATAATCTCATCAACAACTTTAGATAGAATGTAAGAAATACAAAATTTATTTTTTGAAATAATTACCTTCTCTTTTCTTAAGTCTAATTGTAATTTAAAAAAAAGAGAACAGCATATTTTAGTGTGATTTTATCATAAGATATCAAAATTATGCTTTACTGGAAGTGTATAATTAGCTCATTATTATAATCTCATTCCAGTCTCAATTTTAAAAATGGAAGTGTAACTACAAGTAATTTATGCATTGATGTTAGCTCTACCTTGGGTAAACAAAACCAAAACTAAAACTATAGCAGAGACTTTAATCTTTACAAAAATTCTTTATTCATATAAGAATTTGTTCTGTATTTTTCTATGTTAACTTCCATTCATCTTGATTTACTTGTCTGTAATTTCAGTTTATATTTATTTAGTTGAATTTCTGAAATGAAGAGGATAAATAAATATATGTTCATAAATGAGGAAATTCTAGACACTTAGTAACTGGCTTTGATTAATTTGATTATGTCCGATTTGTTCAAGAAAGAACTTCAGATAGCTTTAGCCACTGGAAAAGACTCAGAAATTCTGCGTGGCTAAGGAAAGGGCCATATTCTCTCCCTTTCTGAGTACCAGTGATCAGAGCAGGTTGGCCCTTTCTTCATGATACAAAAAGAGCAATATTGTATCTAGAAGAGGAATTAGAAGCACCCAAGTAGTTGGGACTGGGAGCAGAATGTGATAGACAGAAGCTGGTTGGGTGAGGGTGAGTTAATAAAATATTACAAACATTTTGTCATTATTTAAAATGAAATTTCAAGTGAATTTATTTTTCCTGTGAAAACAGATTTCTACTACAGATGGCTAAATTCCAAAATGTATTTCTAGATCTATTATTTTGTAATATGGAGCTATTTTGTAAGTTTGAATTGAAGTTAACAAATTCTAGGAAAATATTCTAATTAGAATCAATCTAAAAATGGGTACTTGAATAGGCATTTCTCAGGTGAAGTACTATTGGCCAATAAATACATGATAATATGTTCAACATCATTTGCCATTTGAAAAATGCAAATTAAAACAACACAGAGATTCTGTTTCACTATAGAAAGAATGGGTACCATCAAGAAATCAATTAACAGCAAATTGGCAAAACTGTGGGGACAACAGAACCCTTCTCCACTATTGGTGAGAATGTAAAGAGATGCAACCAGCATGGAAATCAGTCTATAGGTATTCCTTATGTATTGTTGTGTATTACTCTGTTTCTGTCTTAGTTTCTGCTGTTTTTTTTTTTTTTTACTTTTGTTTTTCTTTTTACTCTTTTAAATGAGATAAAGTAATAATTTTCAAAAAATTACAAAAAAACACTCCACTAGAAACACAAATTCTATTTAATCTAGGTAATTTCCGTCTAGGAATTTTCCCCCCAAAGTTAAAGACACTACATTACAGAGACATATACCTACCCATTTCTATAGCAGCACAATTACCAATAGCTAAATCTTGAATACAACCTGTATGTCCATCAAGAGATGACTGGATAAAGAAATGTGGTATTTCTAGTCAAACGACTACCATATTTCCATAAAGAAGGATAAAATTGAGGCAATATTAGAAAAATAGACACACTTGAAACTATAATACTAGATGAAGTAAAACCGACACACAAGCTTAAACGTCTCATAGTTTCTATTATGTGCAATAATTAGTGCATAATTATGAAGTACAGTGTTACCTTGTTTCATCAACTGTTTTGCTTGTGAACAATTTGGTTTGCAAATTGAAGTGTTTAACAACATTTTGTTTTTGTTTGCAAGCTCTACATCAGGTTGTGAACACAAATATGGCCATTTTTCTAGCACAAATACAATTGTGGCAATATTTTCCAAAACTAACAAATGAATTAGGTTTTTGAAACTAGGAACCACAATAAAAGGATATATACTATGAAAAAGAGAGAATTTATTGTATTCTAAGTCTATGTCTGCTGTCAGTTTCTAGTTTCACTTCAGTATTGTATGAAAGCTTATTTGGAGGATTTGCATTTTTGGATATGCTTTCTTTATTGTTGCTATGAAGGTAGTTTATTTGAGTTAATACTTCTCAAAGCTTTGGGAGAACTGTGTATTCTGGATTTTTTTTTTTTTTTTTGCAAATGCTATAATGCTCCAATTCAGATATGGCATTGCTGGTTTTAACTGTTATATTAATATGATTTGTTAGCCATCAATTAACGAATGATGTTTCTGAAACTGTCAGAAGTGTTTGTGGATCTATCACTTCCTCTTTAGATTTTTTTAGTTGAGTGCTTTGTTTAGTGAAATATGTATTAATAGTTATTCATTCATGTTATTGAATTGCCTCTTATGTCATTATGTGATCACTGTAATCCTTGTTTTCATTGAAATCTGGATTGAAAGGAGAAAGATTAATACAATCTGAAGAGAAACCAGAGTATGTTGGATTGTTTTGCTGAATTCACATACCTATAGTATTTAGATGCCAATGGAATGCCTATTTCTGACAGGAAAAACAAAAAAAGTGATACAAAGGAAGGTCCATTTTGTATCTGTATGTATAGAATAGTTAGGATAGATACACAGCTACTCTTAGTATGTTCTTGTTTTGAATTTCTATGATCTTTATTATTAGGTCTGGGTGTAGTTTAAATTGGTTTGATGTTATCTGGAATTCTATATGCCTCAATTACCTGAATGTCAGATTGTTTCCCCATGTTTGAGAAGTGTTCTACTATAACTTCTTCCCATATTGTTTTTATGTCATTTGTGTTGCTTCCTTCTTTCTCACTGATGTCTATTAGTCTTACTTTGTTTATCTTTGCATCATCTAGAAGCTATTAAATTATTATTTCCTTGATCCTAGTTGTTTTTCAGAGATTTTTCCATACCTTTTTGCTAGTCTTCAAGGTCTGAAATTGTATCTTCACTTTCATTCAAGCTGTTTTGCCAACTTTTAATGAAGTTTTTAATTTCTTGTATATGCATTTGAGTCTGTTTTATGCATTCTATTTTGTTCCTATATTTCTCTTTCATAGTAGTTTCCAACATTTTTTCATTCTCCTCTACTTTTTTAGCAACCTCTTCTTTAGAGACACTTAGTAATTCTTTCATAACAGTTATTTTTTAATGTGTGAGATTGTTTCTGATCTGATTTCATCTTTACCATTCTGCAGTTGTTTCTTCACTTCAGTTGCTATTTTTTCAGAGATTTCAGATGTATGGCTTCCAATTTTTTCTATGCTGGTGTCTCCTGGGTTTGTCCTAGGTGAGCTTGGGTCTGAGATTAAAGTTTGCTTGTTCTTTTTGTCATATTCTATTTCTGAGAGAACCCTTTATTTTGGTTTATATACTTTTTTGAACATTTGATTGTAGGTAGTTGTATCTCTACAATCGGAACTTTTCTGTGAAGCATGTATTCTTTAGGTATCTCTCCTGTATGAGAGATTCTTGTTTTGTATGTGTCAAGATTTTGCCTTCTTTATTGATTGATAGTGAGGTATTGGTTTCTGTTTGGCCCTGTCCTCCTTCCTTCAGTGTATGGCTTTAGTGAAATAATTACATATGTGTCTCCTGACAATAATAACCAAGGGAGANCCTGTGGCTAAGGCAGATACGTTGACTATTTCCTATAGTACAATTAATATCACTAATAACATCAAGTGGAATGAAAAATTAACAAACTTTTGTAACTATTGGTTTTGTGTTTCAGATCATAAAAGCAAACATTACATATAAGAAAGTAGATTGTAAGTTGGAAATTTATATTTGAATTAGATTCCCTGAGTTCCAAAAACACCTCCCCTTGATCTACCTGGATTCTTTCAGGCAAACTAGTTCAGGGAAATTACCTCCTGCCACCTCTGCAGCAAAGATCCTCACCTAAGGTCTAGATTTGAGCTTGGGCCCTGTGGGCTCAGCAGTATGCCTTAGAAGATTGGCTGTAGTTCTACCCAACTCAAATCTATCAGGCAGGCTTGGGTCAGGTCTGGCCACTAGAGTTAGCGGCTGCTTCAGGAAACATGTCCCACTTACATGAATCAGCAGTGGTGGCTGGCCCCTGCTTGCTGTCTGCTTGGCAGATGGCTGCTTCTGGCTACATGCAACCAAGATGCTAGATTATTTTCCGATTTAAGGAAATAATAAGATTTTCCTTAGGAAGTAAAAAATGGGTGCAAATTTTGGTTGGTTTATCCATCAATCTAACAATATTTGCAAATACACAAGTATTTCATGTATATTATTTCAAACGCCCTAGGATTGGTTTTCATTCTAATAAAGATAGGCTGATACCCGCACCGATGTCAATAGCAGCCGAAATTGTAATAGATAGATCTTGCAAATAACAGAAATTCCATCAACTGAGGAAGGGATAAAAAAAGATGTGTGTTTTTTTTCATATAATGGACTACTACTCAGCCACGAAGAAGCATAAACTTGAGATGTTTAAAGGTAAATAGGTGGATGTCTAGATCATACTCATACATGAAATAAATCAGACTCACATTTGTAAACATCATATTGCTCCCCTGTTTTGAGAAGCTGCAAGAGAAAATAAGGATCCACATGTACAATAGATATAGCAAAATGGGAAGAAATTGTTCAATGGAAAGATAAAGTGGGATGGGGGAAAGGAGAAAAGAACAAAAGGAGAATACATGCATTAATTTACCTTAAGGTAGTTATACTACTCATTGCTATTAATTCATTAAAACAAGATTTGTGATAATATTGTTTGAGCAATTAAATGCCTATGTCTTGTACTCTGCACAACTAATTTAAAGATAACAATATACAATAAATTAGCCATTTTTACTCTCCTATTATCTTCTTTTTAAATTTTGTTTTATTAAAATTATTTTCTCTTGAGGGGCCTGGGAGACGGCTCAGTAGAATAAATGCTTCCCTGGCAAGCGCAAGGGCCTGAGTTCAATCCCTGGTTTTGCAAAAACAAATAAATAAATAAATAGATAAATAAATAAATAAATTAAAAGAATTATTTTCTCTTTAAAGTAGAAAAAAATGAAAAGGGTCATAGTTTGGCAATTGTTCTAAACAGAAATAAAAGAGATGGAATGTTTGTGCCAAAGGTGCATGCGAGAGTATGAACACTATAACACTGTTCAAGATTAATCCTCACAACAGTAGTGCACCATACATTTTCCAGAGATTAGTGATGGCCACAAGAGCACATAGAGTCCCAGAGAAATGACAAGAGAGTTAAAGACACTTTGCTAAAGTAGAAAAATTCGCTGGTACTTGAATGATCACAGGAAGGTTTTTTGTTTGTTTGTTTGTTTTTTTCTACAAGTAAACTTTCCCCGTGAGACCTCACCATGTCAAAACTGTACTATTTACCTATTCCCTACTGGATGAACAATTTAGTCCCTAAATTCATTACTATTTTAACTTTCTCTGTACTTAGAGTCACCCATCTTGATATTTTTTTCTAAGAATAAAACCTAGAACACTTCAAGTGTGAGGAACAGTCATTGAGCTGTATGAGAAACTACGAGGAACAGATACACATACCTGATGCAAACACTTTTAAAATGTTCTCCTTATCTTTTTAAAGAACGTATCTTTACAGAAAGACTTTTCCATGCATAGACAAATCTCTTTCCCCCACTCCCTCTCCTGTCCTCTTCAACTCAGTAACTCTTTCCTTAGATTTATCTGTGTATATAAGCAGGATGGTGTGGACAACTGTACTATGCATTTCGGCTGGTCTATAGAAAGAAGCAGCTAATGTTTTAATTTTTTAAGTCACCTTTTTTCAACTGTTTGTACTTTTTCTCTTCATAATTTATTATAAATTTCTTTATTTTTTCATTCTTTTTCAATTTTACATGCATATATCTAGTAATATGAATAACTGGTTGGAAGACAACACTATGTATTATTATAAAAATACTAGGAAATTCATATTATTTGTTAAGTGAAATTCCGTATCTCTTAAAATTTTTGTTTTGATTATAATTTGTACTCTCTTTAAAAAAATAAAAGACAAAAATGACAAAAAAATAAAAACAAAAGAAAAACTATTTTCCAACATGTATGTCAGGAGGATTTTGTTCCTTTTCGGATACCAATTCTAACTCAACAGCATGAAAATTTGTTCTTATATGAAACCAAGATATATTTTAAGATGGTGTTTTCCTAAGCTTTAAAGTAAGATGAAGATGAAACACATAATCATGAATATAAGTAGCAGGGACATATTAATAGTCTTGGAAGAAGTAACTTTCAGAAAAGAAATAAAGTAAAAATTTCTAATTTCCGTATTTATACAATTATGATGGTTAACATAAGGTCAGAATATAATTCAATATGTGCATTCCACAAAGTTGTAATTATTAAAATAAATTTAATGATAGAAAATAGCAAATCAAATGAGGTTGAGCATGAACAGTTTATTTCCCTTGCTAAAACACTTACGAATATCAAGTTTTTCAAATCGTGCCTCTCAAGGGCTTTGTTCATTTTCTTACTTTCTATAGACCATTGTATTACACACAAAAGAACAGCAAATTTGTTAAAAAGAAAAATAAAGTGAGTCCTATGTTTAAATAATGAGACACTTATCCAAGCCCACTGGCAAGTCCATCAGCCTACTTGTCCTCCTCTGATGCAACAGATGCTAGTCACTGAAACAAAACCAAACAAACTATGAAAAGTAAAATCAGAGTGTATGTTACACACACAATTTAATTTCAAGAAAGTACTTGACCACTTTGTGCCTATAGAATGTCAGTGGGATAAATTTAATTATTGTCCTTGAAGCCCTTATTTTTAATGGAAGTACAAATTTACCTCCCTTCCATTCATCAAAGAGGTGTAGGTGGAACTTCTGAAGAAATAAATTTCCAGGGCTAACCTGAAAATTGAAGAGCTACCTATCTGCACTGTGATGTCAAAATAAAAATATCCTTTCCTGTGTGAAGTTTGCTTAGACAACAGGTCCAGTAAACTTCTTTGGCAAGGTCATCATCATAAACAGTGACAGAGAGGAATGTGTTCCTTCCTCCTCTTTCCAGATTATCTGGTGGCAGCAATCTAGTGCCATCTGAAGCATATTTTGTACCTTGAAGGATGAGTTTGCAAGATATCACTTTCTTATTGCTGTTAGAATTTAAGAAAAAAAATAGCAGTGAGAGAAAAAGGAGGTGGGATGGGAGACAAAGATCGAGTATGAAAACATAAAGCTAAACATTAATGAAAACAATAGAGCACTTAGGTATTTGATATATATATATATATTTATTTTTTCATTATACTGAGTGGAAATAAATTCTAAATAGTGTTAAGGGTTATATTATAAAATGTAGGACAGGGGACAAAAATATTGAAAGTTGAAGAAAAATAGCAAAAATTCCAAATATTATCAAAGAGAAACATATCATATAAAACTATTCAATAATTTTTATTCTTACTACACATAGCATATCCCTAATTATTGTCATTCTATGCTGACTTTCTTTCATCTAGTGAAATATTTCATTAATATTTATTCTTTCTCTCCCTTGAACTTTTTCTCATTCTTTTTATACTTTTTTTTCTTTAATTTATGTATTTGGTACAGAGTCTACTATGCAGGTTAGAGCAGCTCAGACTCAGAGTGATCCTCCTGTTTCAGCCTCCCAAGCACTGGGATTGCAGGAGTGTACCACCATGGCAGGTTTCAGTGACCCATTCAGCGGGCCTGCAACAGGGCCGGCAGGGCATGTGGTACCTGGGATAGAACCCGGCCCCTTGTGCTTGCCAGGCACATGCTTAGACCTCTGAGCTATCTCCCCGGCCTTGTGTCCTTTCTTGGTTGTGTTCTTATGTTGTAGCTTTCTCTCTACTTTTTTTCAGTTTATTGGAAGAAAATTAATTTATCCAATAAAAATTTATTTATCCAATAAACTGAATAAGCAGAATTAATATGAACATTGAGGAACATTAAAACATGATTTACTATATTCTTAATGACAAAACAAATTTTAAGGCCAAATAATTTTATCTTCAGGTACGCTCATATATTTAACTACAAAAAGTCCAAAAGATTCGTATACACCACTTGCCTTGTGTGTTTTTGGTCTTTTTGATTTTACTATATTTTGAGATTGGTATACACCAAACCAAAACAAAATTATAAACTATATATTCTAGTTAAAACATAAAAATAATAATATAGCAATTAATATTACATTAATTATTATGATGTATCTATGCCACATATTCATATGATAGTATAAATTCTTAATAATACAATTAACCATGTCAATAAACTAGACATTAATTTGTAAATAAGAATATGATATCAACTACACATGCTAAGAAACCAACATAATAAACTACATCTTATGGGACTGGGAAGATAGGTCAATGCTCTAAGCACCTGCCTGACAAGCACAAAGATCAGGGTTCGATTTCCCATACTGCACACCATGTGGCCCTGGAACCCGGGGCATACCATGCTGGCCACCAAAACCAGGTATTGTTCCACATGCCTGTAATCCCAGTGCTGGGGAGGCTGAAATAGGAGGATCACTATGAGTCTGAGCTG
>NDGM011089585.1:0-16886 GCA_002564305.1 Octomys mimax
CAGGTGGTTTTCAGGGTGCCTGAGACCACCAGCTCATGGGGCCCATTTTCCCTGTACAGGGCATTGTGGCTTCCCACAGTTCAGGGATTAAGATGATGTAAAAATCTGACCTGAAGCAGGTCTATACAACACTTGATAGGATAAATATTTAAATGAAGCTCTTAAAGACATACCCTAAAAAAAATTATCTAAGCCATATGATCTCCCCTGATCTTTAACAACAGCGATTGTGCTTCTCTTGGGAGATTGGCGTTTGGAAAGAGTGGAAGCATGAAGATTAATAATTAAGTGTAGGGCTTCTAAATTAAAGCTGGGTTTGTGTCCATCCTACTGTTAATGTTTTTCCAAGACAATGTAATCCAGATGCACTCAATTGCCTGACCACTGATTTGGGGCATTCTGCACGTCCCACATTGTACAGCCTGTTGTGAGGACATCTTTTCTTTCCAGTCTCATTGCACAAGGAAACAGCATTCTCTCTGCTGACTCCTGATGAATGATTATGATATAATGGAGC
Source organism: Octomys mimax (assembly GCA_002564305.1). Classification (NCBI taxonomy): domain Eukaryota; kingdom Metazoa; phylum Chordata; class Mammalia; order Rodentia; family Octodontidae; genus Octomys; species Octomys mimax. The sequence continues at coordinate 518 of NDGM011089585.1, forward strand.
TTGACTGTAAACTAATGAGCTTGTGAAAGATACGTTGCTCTAGCCCAGCTTTTTCAGAGAGCCAGTTTAACTGCATGAATAAAAGCTGGCAAAAGTAGGAAGCATTTGTGGGAAGTTGGCAAAACTCTTTGCAGAAACAATGTATCTGATTTAGATGGAATTCTGGTGGGGTGAATGGATGTGCTCAATCCTATTTCCATAGAATCTAGTTAATTTTCATTTATTTCTTACTGTGGGCCAGTAAGGAGCCAAATAAAGATTCTCTCTTTCCATCTATTTCTCCACCCATAGGGCAGTAGTTTGGCTTTGGGTTCTGTCTTTTGGTTGCCTTTCTTTGTTGAGGGTCCTGAGTATTTCACCTGTGGTTTGTGAATTGAGAGGGCTCTTATTGGCCTTCACACCATTTTGGGTTTGGAGATTTTAGTTACTAGAAAAACTACTGTTGAAATTAACAATGCTCCATCAGATGTAGCTTGAGAAACTAGAAAGAGTTCTACTTAGTAAGTTAAAGCTGTATATCTGAAAAATTCTTCAGAATACCTGGGAGGAAATACAGGTTGAGTGTTCAACGTATTGAACTTATTGATCCATATATGTATATGACCTTAATCTTTTCCTGGTATTTTTTCTCTTAGATCATAGACCTTCAATTCATAGCAAACAACTAGGTGTTTGTGGCGAAATGATGCATATGCTCTATATCTGTTTAGAAGTGGCTAGCATTTCTCTTCAAGATGCTTTTTCAGTTATTGAAGAGCAAAGGGAGAAAAATCATTGAGAAGATTTGTGGCAGTGTGCAGCGTCTACGTTCTTGGTACTCCTCAGTAGCAATGAACAAACCTGTGGGCCAGTAAGCAGCCAAATAAAGATTCTCTTTCCCAACTATTTCTACACCGATAGGGCAATAGCTTGGCTTTGGGTTCTCTCTTTTGGCTGCCTTTCTTTGCTGAGGGTCCTGAGTATTTCAGCCTGTGGTTTGTGAATTGAGAGGGCTCTACCCTGGTTAGCAGCTTGGAGCCACAGGAACATGAAGATTAAGAGATATCCTTTGATATGCTAAACTGATAGTATTTTCAAATGCTTATTGAATGAAATTGACACAGAAGGCCAATTTGGGGACTTTAGACTTCACATTCACCAAAGGTGAAGACATAGTTAAGTGTCACAAAAAGTTGTACCAGACAGATCAGCAGTTAGATGACTTGGCCTTTCAGAATAGAACATAACATTTTAAGGAGTCTGGGAAAGGAAGATATTTAAACTTAGAAAGGAATGAAAATGAAGAAATATACAGACCTGGCTGTGATTTCATCTAGAAGTTTAGATTGCCAATCAGTTTTCTCTGGAGAAAAATTCAATAGATTCCATTCAGGGAGAATTATAGGCCAGGTACTGTTCCTGGCACTTTGATGTACAGTTCATTTCCTGTCCACAAGAGGTCAGTTAATTAATTAATTTTTGTTTCATAAAAGAGTAGATTAAGATTTAGAGAGATATGGGAGACTTTTCCAAGCTTACACAGCTGAGACATGAGTCATAGTGTGGATATGAACCCAGGCAATGTGACTCTGAGACCATCATGTAACTACCAGGCCGGGCTGTAATTTTGCAGGTTCCCATGTAAGACAACAAAGGCGACCAATATTGCACATGTCTCAACTCTTCAAGCTTAGTGAAATGAGCTCACTAGCATTGTATCATTTTGTTCCATTCATGTATCTTGATAACTGTGTCTTCCGGTGACCTTGAAGGGCTGTGTGGAGGCTTGAGTTCTCCACATTCTCAGAGCTCTGAGCTGGCAGGCAACTGGAAGAATCTGCCCCTGGAACAAGTGTTTTCCTTCTGGTTTCCACCCTGGTACATTCCCACCTGTTGGAGGCTATTGTGTCCACTTGGCATGGCCAATCTTTGTACATATTTTCTGAGCTCTTTTACCATAGCCCTCTGGCTCCCACAGATCTGGGAGGATAGTGTTCCTGTCTTAGAAGCTGCTTGGTATCTGATGAGAGAATTCTGGGGCTATAGAGTCTGCTTATAACTAGGTGGGAGGACAATGCTTCCATGTCAGTAGGTTCCAGGTCTACTTGGTCCCAGAAAATCTTCTGGAAGATGTAGAAGGAGTGGAGCTCAAGGCTGTGACCCCTCTTATCTATTCTAAGGGTAGTGCTGTTGAATATCACTTACTCAGCCTTTTGGACACATGGATAAATTTTTTTATTAAATTCTAAAATATATGTTCATAGTCCTTTTTCATTGCATAGTCTCATGGGAAAGCTTGTACAGATAGTTTTTTTAGGGGCTGGGGAGATGGCTCAGTGGAATAAGCACTTCCCTAGCAAGCACAAGGTCCTGAGTTCAATCCCTGGTTCTGCCAAAAAAAAAAAAAAAACAGATCGTTTTTTTAGACAAGAGTCGTTGTAAAGGAATCATAAGGTTAAATCTGTGTCCATATATGAAGATTTCTGTTGTAAGGCATTTTTCTTATTTCTTCCAAACTCTTACAGTTTCTTAAGAACAATCTGGAATAATGTCTACTCTGACAAGTATTATAAGATGATTTATTAGATAAGTCATATCAATTTTTTTCAATCTTGCCCAGCATCAAGAGGATATCTGTACTCTCAGTTTTGCAATTTGCTTCGCTTTGCTTTGTTTTCCTAAGTTCTGATTATTGAAATCCTGGCATTGGCCTACCTGTATATGGTTTCAGGTGCTTGGGGCAATTGCTGTGTTACCCTGACTGATCATTTGGGAGGTCTCTGTTTCGCTTCATATGTCAGCTTAAAAAAAAAAAAAACAGTTTACTACATTTCTCATTCTTCCCCAACTTCACACCATTTCAATCTTATAAACCAATGGTTGTTGAGCTTTTGATGGCAACACAGAAAGAAATATCCTTTTGATTGCTGCCTCATACTTTCAGAGATGTGTGCATGTATAGAGAAAGATTCACTTCATGTTACCACTTATGCCAAAGATAAAAATATGAGCCATCTAAAATATGACTTCATTAATGTTTATATGTAACATTCTATTCTGTTTCATTTTCTGAAAGTGTTGGTTGTGACCCTCTTAAGTCGATTTCACGACATTTTTGGACACATTTCTGAATTGTGACATGCAATTTAGAAAATACTTCTTTAGAAAAAGAAGAACCTAAACCCAAGCACTAGAATTGGTGAACATCGATTGACACTTTCTGTTGCTTAGACAGAATTCATGCAACACTAGTAGCAACCTCTGATACCACCACTTCATGGATAAGGAAACTAAAGCTTAGACTGCTCAAGAAATTGCTCCTGAGCCTGCAGCGAGGATGTGGCAGAGAGGGGTGGGGGCCAGAAGTCAGGTGTGTGCACAAGGCTAGAATCCCCTTTTGTGGTAAAGACTGAATGTAAAACACCACTCATGCCATAGTAGCTGGAATCCAGGTGTGTGGGCAGTGTTACCGGGGCCACGCCTAACATTACCTGTTGGTTATTCTGTATTATGTTGCAAAGGTGCAGTAGGGTAGAAAACAAAATAGTCACACTTATTAGGTGCCAGGCTTTGTAGTGAGAGGTGTTACTGTGTGTTTCAACTTGAACTGGCTGAATGTGGCTACATTGCTTCCTCTTTTCTTACAGCCTGCCTCACCTTAAATGTTTCATTCTATTTGACACTGTGAAGGCAGGAAATCTTTTAATTATTACTGCCTGTGCTCTAGGAAAGCACAATTCTTCAACCTTTAGGGATTTGTCTAGATGAAGGCAAAGGATTAGTCTTCAGAAAATGTTTTCAAAGTCATTGATGTTTTCCTGTCCAAATTAGTTGGTCTTTACCATAGATGTGGTCAGAGAAAAATCAATCCGTTGTTTTGTTCTTATAAGCCATATCCTACTTTTGCATCATTACTGTTCCATTTCAGCAGTGTTGAAATATACTTACACTGCTCCAAATAGGAGTTTAAAAATGGGAGTGGTAGATAACTGGTTTTTCAGTTTAGTTTGAGAGAATGCTTTTGGAGATCGAATCCCCCACAACCCCCCGACCCCACTGCTCCCTTTTCCTCTGACCTAAGGTGCTTCTGCCACGCACCAGTTCTGCCTGCCATGCTCAGCTCTGATGCCTGATGCTTCTGGTGTCTTCTGTCTTCCTGCCAGGTTGGTGACCCAGCCTTCTTAGCCCAAGTCCCCTCCAAGAATTCTTCATTTTCTCTTTAGTGGGAGGAATGAGGCCTGTTTTGTTCTCCAGGGGGCCTGTGCCATGCAGGCAGGATTATGTTTCCTAGTTTACTGGCTATAATCAACAAGCCATGACCCTCTTTCTGTCCTTGTTTTCCCGTCCTTGGCTCTTTCAGGAGATGTCTTGGAGATGCCCTTTTCTGTTGTCTCCTTGTCTCCCAGCTCATGTCCTCTTAGCTGGTAGCCCTGCAGCCTCATCCAGTCCAAGCCAGCCCAGGCCCCCTCCCAGGCACTGCCTTCCATCATTGTGCCCCTTCTTGGCTGTGTTCTCAACCCCCAGTCCACTGAGCTCTCAGTAGCACACGTGAGCTGTCTTGGTCTTCTGCTAAAATCAACTACCACCATCTCCTTTCCCTACCATAAAACACACTGCTCTTCTCCGTCACCCGCCCCTAGCTGCACCCCATCTTGCTCCTGGCCTTACCATCTACTGCACCAGAAGATCTTTCTCCACTCAACCACCCACCTTTATTTATCAGCCATACTTTGATGTGAGCTCCCACTGTGGTTGGCCCGAGGACCTTGTTTCTCACTCTATGACTCAATCTCCTTTAACATGAGGCAGCTCATAGTTGCCTTCTGAAGTTCCTGTCCCTTGACCTCTGAAGCAGGCCTGTCTGCTGGCTCTTGTCTTTCTGTTCTGGCTGCTCCAGCATCCTTTTTATTTGTTTTGCTTTGTTTGCCGTCTCATCAACACTGAGGGCCTCCTGGTGCTGTCTTCAGGCTCCCACTCACCTGTTTTCTCTGGTTCTTTCACTCTGAGTGCTCTTTCTGGGTGTTATGAAGACACTCCCATGGCGTCATTTGATGTCCATCTGCCGACAACTTGTAAATCTGTATTTTTAGCCTGGTGCCTTTTCTGGGTGCCAGACACAGGCAGAGTGCTTTGAAAAATAGAAGATGCCCCAAGTCAACTGGTTTGAGAATGAAGGTCTTCTCTGTAAACTTTTCCTCCCTCCCTTCCCTCTCTGGGTGGCAAGTGCTGCTGTCCACAGTTGCATCAGCAGAATAGTAGCTGACATTCTTATCACTTGCCTCACCCTTATGTGTTACACCTAGGAGTCGTGAAATCTTGTTGAAGCTCGTTCCAGAGAGCTCTGAAGTCTGATTCCTTGATCTCTTCCAGCCACTGCTTTGGTCTAGCCCCTTGTAACCTCATCTGGGTTGGGGAATGGACAATGAATCTGGTGTCCCTCAAATTGCGAGTGTGACTAGTACTCTCTAGTATTGCTGCTTGGGCTCCTGCTACTTCTGTGCCAAATTTAGCTCTCAGGTGAAGCTCAAAGGATTTATCCATTCTGTCTTGTACCACCAATCCTCACAGTAACTCTGTAGTGACTGCTATTATTTTGTAGATGAAAAACTGAGACCAGAGAAGTCGTTACTTGTCCTTGTCCAAGTTACACTGATTCTAAGGTCACTTAGCCATGTTACCGTTGCTCCTGACAACTGCAGGTACTAAGTTCTGACTGCGTGCCTCACCTTCACAAACTCTCATTTAATCCTCGTAGTAAGTGTGGAGCGTAGTTGATGAAGCCAGGGGCCAGAAGCCACACACCCTAGTTCTTGGGCTGGGACTTCCTCAGCCCTCATCTCTCTCTTGTCCTTGTCGCAGTGCACCTGGAAAGCCCCCTTCCCGTGCAGCTGCCTGAATGCTTTCTAAATTGCAAATGGAATATTACTGATCTCTTCAGGCTTTAGGAATGAGTGTGCATACCACAGCAGGCCACAAGTACTGAGGGTCTGCCCTGCCCACCTCTCTAGAGCAGCAACCCAGAACCCGCTTACTTATCGCAAAGGGCCAACAATGCAACTACACCTGAATAGAAAGGTTTTAACTTAGAAAACAACAACCATTATCCTATGCTTGGCTGCCGGGGTGACTTGGCCTGTGTGCTGACCGAGAAGGCTCTGCATGCCTGCTGCAACACATGTGCCATTGGTGCGCCACTACTGTCCAGTGTCATCTGTTCCCTCTCTGTACCCCCATCTACTTCTTGAGTTCTTCACTGAGATCACAATGTGATTCAGCAGTATCCACTTGGCTGGAAACATCTCTCTCTACCGCTTACCACTTACCTCTCTCCTGATTCCCATGCTGGCCCTGCGTGGCATCTCCTCCAGCAAGGCTGGCTGTGTCCCCGCAGGCTGGCTGACAAGCCCTGCTAGGTTCATTTTCTGCATGCCTGTCTCACACCCTCTCTGCACCCTCTTGAAAGAAAAGCTAGTGCTTCTTTGCAGCCCCAGTGACTCATTGCTTGGTTGCTGTTAGGCATTTCTTCTATGGACTCTTTCTGTTGCCCCAAAATTCATAGGTTGAGACTGACCTCCCAGGTGATGGTATTTGGAGGTGGGGCTTTGGGGAAGAGATTCATGTAGACCAATGTAGTCATGAGTGTAGACTTCCCCATGACGGGCTGTGTCCTTACAAGGGGATAAAGGGATCAGAACTCTTTCCCCTGATGTAGGAGGACACAGCAAGAAGGTGGCCATTTATAGTACAGATACTACCACCCCGACCTTGGACCAGTAACCTGCAGTACTATGAGAAATAAATAGAACTCTCCAGTCTGTAGTGTTCTATTATAGCAGTCTGAGCTGTGCAGGAATGTCCCTATCTGACTGTCAAGTGAATAAAATAGAAATTGGTCCTTTAGGTCAGTGGCAGTGGTTTGGAATTTAGTGATCACAATCCAGAAGCACATGCCCTAAATTAGCTGCATTAATACCATTGTGCTCTGCCTACATGGAAACTCACTCTTTGTCAACCTGAAGTTATAGTTTCTTTTTGATGGTTATAAATTATAACTAGCAGCTCTTTGAACTAAGAGCTAAAGTTGTCATGAAAGACGGTACAGATACATGGGTGATGAAAGTCTTCTAAAGAAACAGTCTCGGTATTGCCACTCTTCTTCCTAATTTTAAGTTTTTGGCTTATACAAGAAAATGGTACAGCTCATTTCTTTGGGAGTGGAAATGCTTGCTTGTGCTATGAAGTGATTTTTTTTCCACCTGTAGAAAGATTTAGGGTGACAGGCTCATACAAGTCTTACTAGAACAAGCAGTGAAAGCCCAGATTTCTGCCTCTGCTTCAAAAGTTCAGACCAATAAATTCTTACCAGGTTTTTCTTAGTCAGCACTGGCATTTTGGAAATCTGTTCCATGGGGTGAAGTTTAGAGAAAAGGAGAGACCTGGGTGTGAACTGGTTTCTAAAGCATCATTTTATGATATGGAAAAAATGATCAATGTTGAGCTTCAGGGGAGGGGCAGGTGCATTCATTCATTCATTCAAATGGAAAAAGAAGCAAGAGACTGAATTCTTTTAAACCATGTGAAGGAAAAAGTAGAAAAAGAAAACGATTCCTTCCTATTATAGGAGAAGGGAGGAATCTATATGGTTGAAAGCACTCCAAGTGCAGAGCCTGTGCTAATGCCAGTGTTAATATATTTATTAATGCATTCACTTAGAAGGAATGGCAGCATACTTCCTTTATTCAAAGTCTGTTTTTGGAAAAGGTATGACAAATCCATTGACATTATAATGTACATGATTAAAGCCAACTTATTTCTCATTTTAACAGAAGTATGAGGTCTAAAGTAAGAAAATAATCTCTTAACAGCTAAGCTTCAGGAGTGAGTAAGCCAGTGCAGATGGCCTACTGTTAGCAATGTGAGCCACAGGGGAGCCTTGTTGGCATCAGTGAAATGAAATTGTGCCAGCTGTTTGTCCATGCAGTGTAGCAGGAAAGGTGCTGGCCTGGTGAACTCGTTCTTGCTTGGACGCTGCTGATCAGCTGGGTGACCTTGACATGTCCTTCACACCACAGGGAATTTTTGTCAGGTTTTCTTATCTAAAAAAATAGGGGATATCTGGAACTTTAGCTCAGTATTTAGAGTTGGTGTGAGAAAGCTGGTTATGTGTTAGAGAAATGTATTATATATAACATATGTATTAATAAATGTAGTTTTATTAAAGAGTAGGTGATACTGAAGGAAAGAAGCAGAAGTATCTTTCCTTTTGCACAGGGGCCATGCTAATCTTCTCTGTATTTTCCTTTTGAAGGCAAGCTCAAGACAGGAATTGAGGACTGGCAAGTTAGCTCAGAGGACTAAGTGCTTGCTTAGGCAAGCCGTAGGGACTGGGTTTGATGCCTGGCACCTATGCTGCACTAGCCCTGCCCCTGGGTGGGCTGAGCCGGCCAACAAGACCAGTTGTGGTGGCGCATGTCTGTAATTCCAGACATGGGTAAGCTGAAAACGGGAAGATCACTACAAGTCCAAGCTGTGTAGCGAGACCTTGTACTAAATACATAAGGAAACAAACAAAAGACAGGAATTGGACTGGTTCATCAAAAGGCCATCTAACTGATGCATCTACCTCTAGCCAAGGGGAGAGAGGCCGTCCCTCACTGGGCATGGTGGCTTGTGTGACAGGACTAGTGGTATTCAAGGACAAGACTGGGAATCCTTTTGAAGAAAATCACCTCCTCTAAAACCTCCTTCACCTATGAAGTTCAAATTAGATTTCAAATCTGACAGCATAGATACTTGATTAATCTTATCTTTTTTTATTTTTTGCATTTAATTGGGTTAGCCTTTATCAAGAACTGTAACATTTGTTTTTAAAATTTTAGGCATATAACCTATACTGTTGGATGTTTGAGGAGGCCTTCGCTATTTTTATTACTTGTCCTTTATCGCACAGCTCCTGATGAACTAATGGTGGCATTTATTTTAACTTGAAGGAAGTTTGAGTTGAGATATAAAATGAACATTGAAAAGCGAAAATCACGGCAGCTTTCAGGAATAAAATTTTAAAAGGTGAGATGTACAAATTAACCTGAATAAGAGCATGAATAAATCCATATTAAACAGATTAATTTTCACTGGGGAATTTATTCCTGGTATGTCACTTCATAGTTAGTTTTAGAACTAACATGACAGGGTAGAAAAAAATTAAAGTTTTTTTTTTTCATGGGTAGTTTGGGCAGGGAGTAGAGAGTAGAAAGTTTATAATATTTGTTTTGTATGAGAGAATCAGAAACCACCATCAGATAATCTCATTCATCCCTCACAAAAATTGTGTGAGACCCTTCCATTTTTAAAATGTGGAAATAGAAGTTCCTAGGGGTTTTGGAACACACCCACATTTAAGCTACCTAGGAGAGGAGGGAGAGAAGAGAGAAGGCGTGGCTGTTGGAGACTTAGTGCTTCACCTTCATGGCCCAGCCCTGACATGGTTTCCCACATGTTTGACTCATCCAAAGAGCCTGTCTTTTGTGTTTACTCTACTTGATACATTTTCATTATGCTTTCTCTTACCTTGACTCATTGATACAATTCTGATATTTCTTAGATGAACCATTTCAGAAGTTTCTGTAGAAAATTCACATCCGTTAGCTCTTGATCATATAGTGCAGAGGCCATGCCGCTTATTTCTTATTTCTTTGATGGCCACGTCTGCATGAGCAGTTGCTGATGGATACTTCTGCATTTTGTCTGTCTCCTTCAATGAAATTGACTCCGTGCTCCACTTCTTTTGAGGTTAAAAGTTAGAAGATCACTGTATATTCTTGGTAGTGTTTGGGATTGAAAACAGGGTCACAAGCATATTAAAACTGTGTCCTAGCCTAGGCTGTAATCCTAGTCTCTAGAAGTTTACTTCAAGTCATTGGGCAATAAAGTGTATTTCATTCTTCCTATTTGAAAATAGCAGATATTACTTTTGATGTGATAGAAGCAAAGTAATCATTTTTCTAAATACTACGTTAAAAGAAACCCTTAACTTGTTTTGCTTCTGATCCAGGATGTGGATCAGCTCAAGTCTTCAGCTGTGATGGCAGGTAATATGTGATATCTTTCTCTTATATTTTATATATCGCTAGTGCAAGGACATTCATTTCTGCTAATATTAATGGAAGGAAATCTGTTTCAAGCCAAGGAGGTGAGGTGCTCGGGGATGGCTTTTTGCCTGGTCGTTAGGAGTTAAATCACTCTGCACAACAATTCCAATTAGTCAGCTGGCTTTTCACGTGTTTGCAGCAGGGTGTGGCAGCTCACAAGTCAAAAGAAAATGAGTCATTGATTTAGTGCTAAAACATGACTATGCTTGCTATAGTGAAAACACCCTACAAATATTACAACTTAAAAAAAAAAAAAAAAAACCCGTCAACATATACTGTCTCTGGTAGACAAGCGCCTTTTGTTGGGCTAAAATGTTCCATTTCTTCAAACCCCAGGAGGCTCAGTGTTTAGTAACTTTTGCTAGAAGCAGTTTATATGGTTAGGCGGTTAGCTGATGAGAGCCTTTCTGCCTATGGATAAATGGGCCATCAACAAATCTAGCTGGAGACTCTGGAAGTATTTAGCTGCTGGTCCTGCCTCAAAAATATGAAGGTCCCCATGGTAAACTTTGAGAGGGATGGTGGCAGGGTATATTCTGTGTGATGCATGAACCATCTGAAGCTGAGTTACCTCTTCTGTCTAAATAAGAACAAAACTAGGAACTAGTTTATTACTGACATCTCACTACAAACTATGGAGGAGGGAAAGAACTATATACAGATAATGTATGGGACGTTGAGTATAATGGGCCTCATCATAGCTAAGGCATCCGCCCACCTGGCTCTAGGCTCCCAGGGCACCAGGCAGTGCTCTGCACCAGAGCGGCGGGCTGGACTCGAGCTGCAGACGTCTTCTCTAGGAATCTAAGCTTGTACCTTTTCCCCTTTGGCCCCACTTTCTAAAATCACAACCAGCAGGTTTTTAGGCTTGGCTTCTTACTGGTGAGGGGAAACAACTTGCCTAGTTTTAGAGATCCTTGTTGACTACTGTCTCTGTTCCTTATGCCCTGTTAGGGGGCATAGACTTGTACAGTCAACCCTTCTGTCCCCCAGGGGGAGAAGGTAGGTTTCCTGGAAGGATGAAGCAGCCCCTCTGCCTCCCATCCTCTTTTATTCCTCTAGTGGCTCATGCTGCCAGCCTTGGATGACTTTAATTTCATCCTTTAAATGACCTCTGATGCTCAAGGGTGTTTTGAGGATTCATAATATTAAAAACCATCCCCCCAAACAACAAAATTTACTATCCTTTTCCCATAACTAGTTCTTGTGAACGCATATATTCAAATTAAAATTATGTTCTTTGATTAAAAAGGGTAGGGGTCTATGAGGCTTTTTGAATTTTGGGGGGTTTCTGCCCTTTTGCAAATTTTGCTCACATACCAGATTTTAAGGATATAAAATATCTAGTGAGTACCTCAAGGAAAAATCTTTTTGTTGGTTTGCTTTAAGGCAACTAGCTTCTTGAAACATGAACTGTGTCACATTTGAATTAAGTGATAATATATAACTTGCATTCTGAATAAAAATCTTTCTTCATGGAATATTTTATGTGTGCCTAGAAAATATGCTGAAGTAATAGATAATAAATAAATAATATTGTTTTAGTGCCACTACAGATAATTCTTATTTTATCTGTTTTGTCCAATAAATGTGTATTTCTTTTTCTTGTTCTTTTATCTTTTTTTTTTTACAGTACTGGGGATCAAACTCAGGACCTTGTACATGCCAGTCAGGGCCTTATCCCACTGAGCTGTCACCCTTACCTTGTATGTCTTTTATAAGAGAAGAACACTAAAATTATTCTTCAGGAGGGGAAGGCATACATATCGCACTCTTTTTTGTAGTCATGGACAAGACAAGAGTTTTAAGTCTGTTTTCTGTTGTTGTACCAGAATACCAAAGGCTGGGTAATGTACAAATGGTAGAAGTTTATTTTGGTCAACATTCTAGAGACTGAGTATTCCAAGAGGTTGGTGTTGGCATCTGGCAGAGGCCTCCATGCTTCATGGTGGCCTGAGTAGGCTCAGGACAAGAAACATTGGGCAGGATGCACACATGTTCTGTTCTTGGCAGAAACCCCCTCTAATGATAACTAACTCACTCCAGGATAGGGGCCTTGTTTCATTCATAAAAGCAGAGAGAGTCTCCGTGACACAGTCACCTCCTCAAGGGCCTGAGTCATAACACTGTGAGAATGGCAGTTAAATTTCCACATGAGTTTGGGTAGGATACTTGAACCATAGCAAGGCACAGGTCCTCACCTCTCACAGGACTTTACAATGTTTGGAGCAGCTCAGGTGGAACTTCTGCCATCTCTTCTTTGAGGAAGGCAGGCATTGATTTCTTAAATTGTAAATAATTAATATAAAAAAGCCAACACACTGGTTCATGTTAGATTCTTTTTAGAATAAACAATGGTGATACTTTTAGAAGTTAGGATGCCCTCATTTTGGAGGGGAACATCTCTGATGTGGATGGTGTCACCATTTATAGTACAGAAGAAAAACTGGACAGTTAGATCATTCTTCCTGTGAAAGCTCTGCTCCTCCACCTGCTTTGGGGGTTCTCCTATATCTTAGAAGTTCAGCCCCCTTCTTATATTTTTATTGGTCTTTTGAATGAACTGTTCATTTCACAAAGAGAAAAGATAACTTCAAGTTTGGCTCGTCTGTCTGCATATCCAGGGCTGCTTTATATGCATCCCAGTATAAGGCCTTTGTCTAGAAATACGTGTCGTACATATTCCCTTGGACTTTCTGAGTTACTTTTTCATTCCTTCAGTGTCAACTTTTGGTGAATAGAAGTTCTTAACATTGTCCAGTTTATCACTTTTTTCCTTTATAGTTGGTGCATTCATTTTATGTCTTGCTTAAGAAATCGTTGTCTACTTCAAGGTCATGAAAACTTTCTCCTGTGTTGTCTTTTCTAAGCCTCATTGTTGTACCATGCCTCCTATATACAGGTCTGTACCCATATGAAATGCTTTTGTGTATGGCATAATATGTGGAGTCTGCTGTTTCCTCTTGGTCATCCAGTTGATCGAGTGCCTTGCATTGATAAAGGTTATCTGCTGCCATTGCATTGTAGTCACACATCGGGATATTGTGGTGCATATGATGTCATTAAACATATGAGGTGGAAGGACTGAATATTTGTGTTCCCACATTTATATGTCTTGAGTATCACTCCCACTGTGATGGTGTTTGGAGGTGGGACCTTTGGAATGATGAGGTCATAAAGGTAGAACATTCATGAATGGGGTTCATGTGCTTAGAAGCCGTAAAAGAGGCTTCTCCCTCTTTGCTTTCTGTCATGTGAGGTTCCAAGGAGGTATAGCTAAGAACCAGGGAGTGGGCTCTAAGCAGACATGGGATCTGTCAGCACTTTAATCTTAGACTTTCCAACCTCCAGAACCATGAGAAATAAGTTTCTGCTACTTAATAATAAGTTTGTGCTTTATCTGTGATATTCTGTTCCAGCAATCTGCACTGCCTAAGACAGGCGATCTTATGTGTGTGTGTCTGGATAGGTTCTCTTGAACGGGTTTTGATATGGGCAGGGCCTTTCTGTCTTGTTCAGTTAACTTCTCGTCTATGGCTCAATGGCCCATATACTGTAAATGGTCAATAAATATCACTGATTGATAGGCAAGTCTAAATTTTTGTTAGGGTATAAGTCCTTTGTCAGAAGGACTAAGTTGAAAGAAAATACATACAACTTTCATTTTAGAGAGGAATTTATGTGACTAGTTAATTATATTTCTTTCAGAGGCATGAATATAATTTTGGGCCAGTCTTGTTGACCATAGCCCTAGGGAGGTGAGTTGACCTCAGATTTTCCAGTTGCTGTGTTGTGCTCTATCTAATCAACCATCCATCCTGCCATCTGATAGGTACTTATTATGGTCCTACTGTGAGCCAGGCAGAGTTTAATTGAAGTCATGAGACTTCTTCCAGATATTCTATTTTTAATTTCAGAACATTTGTTGTTTCTTTCTTTACAAGTTAAAACACTTGACACAGGGAGAGTAATTTTGAGAATATTCTTTCATTTCTGAGATAGCTTTGTCTATTAGAGTTATTTCATATTTTTTGTGTGACAACCTGGGTAAACAAGCAGCAGGCTAAAAATTGGATTTTTATTTTGTTAGCAGATCTTTAAAAATAAAGAAAAGAGATTTTTTTTTTTTGCGGGGGGAGTCTGGCTCAGCCCACCTTGAGGGCAGGGTTGGCGCAGCATGTGGTGCATGGAATCGAAACTTGGTCCCCTGTGCCTGCCTAAGCTTGCCTGTGCAGGTGCTTTAGACTGAGCTACCTTACTGGCCCAAGACAGTTTTTTTTTTTAAAGCACCATGTTTTATACAATAAATTTAGTAACAAGTTAAATATTCTTCTCATTTTCAAAATTTGGTGCCATAGACAACTGCAATTTTTGTGGTTAGCGTGGCCTCATCAGATTGCACTTCAAGTGGGCCAGGGGCTGAATGCTGTGTTGCTCTTAGTAACTGTCCAGTAGAGAGGCTGCTCCTGTGTCCGCCATCTTGCTAAGTCATACCAGGCCCTATGTCCATATTCCAGGACTTCTTTGCTTCATCCTCCTTCCAGATATATGAATGAGGGGAAAAGAGGTAGATGCCCTCCTTGGAAGGTTTCTTCCTCCCACAGCAGTTCCTGTCTACCTCTGCCTGTTTCAGCTTCACAGCTGCAGCTGCTCCAAAGCCTTTTGTGGACACTGGGAGAGGCAGCCACGGAGCTGGGTCATCCTCAGGGAAAGGAAATAGCTTCCTCAGGGAACGAGATCTGTGGTGCCATTGACTATGACTTACATGACAGGACAATGCTTTTCTTTCTTTTTTAGTTAATGTAATTCCCACTTTCTTTATTGTTTAGTTTGTTTCCATGGACGATTTTATATAGTGAATGCTCACCTCTCCAGAAGCCACTAATTTTGTAACATTGATCATTTAGAACACTGTAGAGAACATAAAAGAAAGCAGGAGTAACCTTGAGGACGCAGAGAGATCCTAGAGTTGTCCTAGTCTTTGTTTGTTGCCCAGAGCCTGAGGCAGGCATGGAGGGCATGTCTATTGCTCTTTTAGACACAATTCTAACAAGTTTGCTTTTCTGGCTTCTTAGCCCTGTGACTTGGAAGCAGCATGCTAGACTGCTGGATGTAAGCACTGGGAACACATCTAGACAGGACAGCTGACAGCAAGGGAAGTGACAGGATCTATAAAAAGCTCAGAAGACTGGAGCCATTTTATATAAGGCAAAAAGAGCTCCATGTATGGCAGTAGCTGGAGGGAGTCACCGCAGTGCTGTGCAATGGGACGCTGGAGCACAGATGCCCTCGTCACTCAGGGTTCTCCTGGCGTCGTCTGCTGCAGGAAGTGGGCATGCGAGTAATTCATTCACAGAGGCTCAGGCACAGAGTTGGAATAGTCGTTATCTGAAATAATTTGCTTGTACTTATATGGAACCATTGTTTCCCTCAGGCTAACTCTGTAAATAAAAGAATTTCCCTTTGCTCTTTGTCTCCCTCCTCCTTTGGCCTCATTGGGTCTCCTCCCTCCTGGCTTCTCTCTGCTCACTTCTCCCCAACAAGTTCCCTTCCCCACCCAATGCAGTTTCCCAGTCTCTCTAGTCTGTGGAGCTTGCTTATGTCCACTGGTTGTGGTAAACCTTTAGCAGCCTGTTTCTCTGGAAGGAAAGGCCCTGGCTTTGGAGCGCCTCATGGTTTCTGCGGTGTGGGGACCGCCCTCTCCCAAGGTTGGTTTTAGGCCTCCGCTGGGGCCTGCTGCTTGTGGACCATGAGCAGTGTTTTCTCCACATGGGATGTAGTGGCGCAGATGATTGTAAAATATAATGGGCTAATCAAATATGATGAGTTTTGCATATTTAACAACTTTGTTTTGAATATAATTAATTTCCTTGCATATTTACATAATTCAAATTTTAAAATTTTGATATTGTGCCTTATTCAATTCAGAATATCCAAAATATTATCTTTTAAGCATATAATCAATATAAAAATCTTAATAATGTTTAATACTGTTTTTAAGGGCTGGCCAGATAGCTCAGTGGATTAAAGCACCTGCTTAGGCAGATGCATGGGCCAGGGTTTGATTCCTGGTATGCTGTGCCAGCCCCACCACAGGGCGCTCTGAGACTTCAGTGGAGACTGGGTGTGGAGGTGTATACCTGTAGTCCCAGCACTTGGGAGGTTGAAAAACAGAAAGGCTGGGGCTGGGGAGATGGCTCAGTGGAATAAGCGCTTTCCTGGCAAGCGCAAGGGCCTGAGTT